>JABASH010000941.1:0-31273 GCA_019776445.1 Tomocerus maximus
TAGTACGTGTATAAGCTTCCCAACTGTACAAACTGACTGTAACATATACAAATGTTTGCATACGAAGCAACGTGTATGAATGCCTTTTAAGTAGAAACGGAATATTCACAGAAGCATAACACTCTAAAGTTTGATAATAACGGAAAAGAATAATTTACTCAAGACTAAATCTGTAAAGGTAGGACATGGGCAGAGAAAGTACTTCACTGACAGACAAAACACTGAGAATAGCCCAAATAGCACTCAAATAGATAAGACTGCAGATAAGAGTATGCATTTGTACATAGTATTATATAAAATGTGACTACGAAAGACATACAAATGGAGTATTGTATATTTGAGTTTTATTAGAGTTTTGAGTTCAGTTTCTAATGCATTCATTCATTGTATGCATGAACTTTCTTTGGAAACTTTCTCCGTTTGCTTTTACACAGTGCTTAAGTTTCGTATAGTTGCTACATTATATACCTATAGAGACAGTAATAGGAAGCGAGCATAATAGTAACTACAGTTTTCTTAAGTTCAATGAATTCGCAGTTGCTTTTGAGGCTAACTTTGAAATCCGAGGATGGAATTACTGGACACGGAAATCTGGAAACCAAATCCATAGATCTCTCTGTATAAACATTGAAAGAGAATTGGCGACAAAAGAAAATTGTAAAAAGTGGTTTTAACTGTGGCTTAGCACAAATAACTAACGTAAGAATCAGTGAGTTTGGTTTGGCGATGCATTGACACGACACATCAGACATTCCGAGAAAGAAACTTTTCCAAAGTCTCAACTCAGCTAAATGGGGAAAGTGAAGAGATGTGAATGTGCAAGGGAATCCTTTTGGTGAAAGTGATAGTTGGATTGGAGATAGCTGAACGATGTGATGTGATCCAACGAGGAGACAATACCACTACCATTTGAACTTTTTTGACATCATCATCTCAACTGAGTTGATGCTGAACTGAACAAGACTGAAATCTTTATTTCCTGCTGTGTGCGAAGAACTAGTAGATGAAAAAGACTTCTACTCCCCTATATTGAGACATTTTTAGGGATATCGTGGAATTCTTATCTCTCGGTTTATATGATAACTGCGAATCTCCGATGTTATGAATGGAAGTTTGCAAAACTATATTACGTGTGGCAGCTCGATAAATTCTTGTAGGGACATGCACTGCTAATGTGGAAAGATAGTACAGTCTTTATGGATACTGCTCCTGCTTTCTTTGCATTCTATATTCACTTTCCCTCTACCGTTACCTACTGACTTCCTTTCGGAGAATATAATGTAGGCAACTAACAAACTGACATGAAAATGGCTTTCTGAATCTGAAATTAACACAGTATGTGATTTTATTCCTGTCGTGTAGTATTGCTAAAATATGATTGGTTTTTTACAGAGATCTCAAATCAAATAATCTTCACGATATGCCAGTATTTGAAGGCTGCACCGAGCTCAAAATTTTGTAAGTCCCATTTTGGTACCTAATTGCTAAAATGAAAATAATATTAGAAATGTGAAGATATTGAAATAGTAGATGACGGATATACCAAATTCTCTAAAAGATAGATAGTTTTGTGCAACCGTTGAATGTTCGTAGACATGCAAAATGAAAAATGTGAAATCTTGAGGAATAAGGTATGTGTAAATGTATATGTAAATTATCCTATTATTTCTGTGCAGGGATCTCAGTATGAATGAAATAAAAGACTTGGGTGAGCGGGTCTTAGAGGGTTCTCCAGATCTTCACGATTTTCATTTGAGTCATAACCGAGTGAACAGAATTCCAGCTGACGCTTTCCTAGGACTTTCCCATTTACGCAATTTGTAAGTTTTCATTATTCTCCTCCACTTCTATTTCTGTAGCCTTGGATTTAGGAATACAAGGTTTCTCATAAAGCAAAACTACAAGTATGTAACAAATGTGATGCAGTTCAATTTACTTTCATAAACACCCTTCTGCCCTGGCGCAGAGTCCTTGACAGTCGACTGAACTGGAATGACGCTGCTATTGTCGTTATACCTTATGACTGTAAATCAGACATAACTTTGGTAAAAGTGACAATGACAATGTTATCACCATTTGAAGAAGACACAAAATAAACTTGTCTCAGTACTAGATACCACTTACAGCCAGATATAGACAGCCAGGACAGCTAATGAATTTTATTTTTATAGCATTCTGCCCAACTTATTGGGCTTGCGTCTGCATTTAAGTAATTGCTGGTATAGCATTGTGAAATGCAGTTCGATCGACCCAGTACAATGCAGTTTGCTGTTGTCACATCGTTTTTGTATAATGGAATAGTATATCTTGATTATTCCCTCCCAGATGCAATCAGATCAATAAGAGTTTTATTTGTTCATGCCCAAGTAATGTAAATCAACAAAAAAGAAAAAAAATCAAACGATAAGTGGCACAAGTGTACCTATTATTGTGCTTATATAGTTCTATTTATGTCCTCGATAAATATCTGGGCAATGGGACATGTATTTTGAGGAGAAATTCAAATATTCACTTCAGATTCTGTAAATAATGTATTAACCATAAGCGTCACTATCAGGAGGAAAAGTCATTGAAATGCGAGTATTGATCTACCGTTTATTGCAGAGACTTGAGTTACAATAACATTGAAGAGATTCATCCCCAAGCATTCGTACCAACCTTGGAACTGGAAGACTTGTAAGTGTCCCTTTCTCATTTTTTCACTCTTTACACTTAAATCTGTACTACATTTTCACTCGTAAATTGTTTGTGAGTTCTTTAGTATAGAATCCTAAAATTATTCTAATTAAATTAGGGATACCGTTTCAAAGTTTCAATAGCTACTGAAACCGAATTAACAAAAGCCCAAATGTATTTGAGATTTTCATTTTCGTCAAATTCAAATGTGTTAAGCTATGACATATAGGCGTATTAATGATGTATAGCACTACTGGAAGATGTTGTTCAAAACTATATGCCTTTATTGATGGACAAACTGGACATAATTTTCATCAAACGACTTTCTTATGCTAGCCAAATGCCAAATAGCCATAGAATTAGAATTTGGAGTTTTGAAATTCACTCCACTATCCATCATATATGTATTTACTCTAGGTATGCCCGAAGGGAAATCTTTGTGACTATTATCTGATATAGCCTCTTTCTCATCCATCCAATGCGGAAGCTTAGAGAAACGCCTCTATTCCATAAAGAATCATATCGCATCTGATTATTGGTCGTTTAGGTGTCTCAATCATCTCATATATTTGCTAGGCGCCGAACTTTTTGAGTCTTAGCAGCCGAAAGAATGTCCGAAGTTGAAAACTGTTTCCAAGCATTAGATCGGTGCTTTGTATGGAATAGGTTTTAAGGTAGGCTATCTTCAGAGGAGACACTGATAACTTTGTCATATAGAAATGAGTCCTCCTTTAAGGACCAAACTGGTATAACTCTTCGGAAGATACATCGAGTTGAGTAGTACTATCTATCAGAACAAAACAATGAACTCTATATAGTAAGTACAATTACACTAGCTTTTGGATATATATAGGCATCTATGCAATATAGTAATGGAAATTGTATGAGGAGACTACACTATATAGAGTAACTGTAAATAAACATGGTGATATAGGTAGCGTCTTGTGACTATCTGTTTGTGATGTTGTAACGTAAGTAATGCATGAATAAGTTTACTACTATCTTGTACACATAGTATAAGTAGTTTTCTATCCGAAAGAGAATTTAATCGTAGCAACCACTTTATGACATGACTGGAGGATTTTATGGTACAAATAAAACAAACTTATGAGTTGATAGCTCTTTCTTGATTTGAAATACTGCCTTGCATATACTCAAAGTGCGGACTGTAAATTCTTTTATCATTTCTTGTTACAACCGCAATTTTCACTTAGAAAATTTTAGTAACTGTTACACACAACGGTTTTATTCTTCACACAACTAATGTAAATGTCAGTACTTGACATGGTGTAAATGTAGGGTACTTGTTGTGTAAAGTAGGACATGTTCGCATTCTCTAAAATTACTAGATATATTTATACTGGCGAATAGGAAAATTGTCATTAAGGTAATACTACTACGTAAGCTGACATATGTACTGGTACTAGGAAAAAGTAAACGTTAACATTTAGTAACAGTTCTGTTTTTAGAGAATATATATAAGTACGCATTGCCTTTTCATGAACATCAAAACAGAAACAAAC
Organism: Tomocerus maximus; assembly: GCA_019776445.1. NCBI lineage: Eukaryota > Metazoa > Arthropoda > Collembola > Entomobryomorpha > Tomoceridae > Tomocerus > Tomocerus maximus. Next base: position 4,200 of record JABASH010000941.1, read on the forward strand.
AGTAAAACAAACATTTTAAGTGTGTTACTTATTAAATAATATTTTTACACAAGCTGAATGTATTTAGAAATGCTACTAACTTATAAGTTTGTAAGACACTGTAGTAGTATAGTGTATAAGATGAGGTCGTACATAAAAGCGATCAGGAAAAGTTCATTGACATGTTTCACTAGCATCGCATTTGGTATGAAGTTAGTAGGGTGGCTCTTAATACCTTTGCTAACAATAAATACATACCTTGCGTGGTTAGTAATGTTGTAGTAGGATCTAAATGGCACTGTTGCCAATTTCGTAATGAAGCATTACTAATAAAACGGTAGATACGTCAGAAATAAATTCTTCTTGTGTTTAGGGTGATTTAATGTGGGTAGCCACAATAGTCGGAATTAGATTTCATGGGTATCACACAATGAAAAGGTCAACAAATTGAATGGGGGCATTATTTGATGTATTTAGAAATCTTGGGAATAACCTCTTCCCTGTACTGCCGTCGGAAGGATTGAGTCAAGTAGTTGAGCTAAAAACCTTCAATAATCCCAATCTGCGGGAATTTCCTGGTCCAGAATCATTTCCTCGAGTGAGACGCCTGGTATTGTCGTACGCCTATCATTGCTGCCAGTTCACGCCTTACGGCAGCAACTCAAATAGTGAAAATACGATTTCAGAAAGCGTTTGGTATCCCACGGACAATGGATTCGGCTCCGCATTATCAGCATTAAATCTAACAGAATTATGGCCAGGCATCGGTAAGTACTTTCTCTTTCTCCTGTCATAGAGATACTTAAAGAAGTTACTTATTCTACGTTTAACATACTATAGTTAGTAAGCTGCCCATTACTTACATCTTACGAGTTTATGCACTCCCCAATTCAACCATCTAACGGCCTAAAGCACGTTAAATGACATTCGTAGTTGAATCACAAAATTTATGTACATATACATACTACGTACAATATATCCTCATTTTAGCTACTATTGGAAAGGATGCACCTTAATGTAGGACTATACCGTACATTTTTATGCGGTACTAGTTGAATTGAATTCTATATAATATGTCTAAGCTGTAGAGGTGAATAGGAAGCTAATTTAAAGTGGGTAATAAATAAGTATATATAAGATAGCGAGTAAAAGCTTGATTGCTTCTGATAATATTGTATTCCTAATAGTTTCTCTCTACATAAGTGGAATCGGTCCTAGAAATCCATTTGAGATTATTATTGTTCCAGTGGAGTGCTCGAAGGAAAGTAATTCGTAAAGAGTTTAACTATCCGTATCCACCTCCTTCGCTCAGTTTTATTTGTACTTGTCTTTCATATAAATACTGAGTAGTTACTCGTGCCATCAAATCCACTGTGAACGTATACTTATACTTAGCATTGTATTAGTATATACTATTTAGGTATAGCAGACGAAAGATATTGGTGTGTTAATAGAACTAGACAAAATGCATTGCATATAGTTATAATGTTCTTATAGGATTGTGTTGCAACGTTCGTTGTGTGTAAATGTGAATCCTTTCTTATTATTATTTCTTTGGAAGAAGCTATAAATTATGACGAGAAAAAAGAGAGACAAGACAAGCATTGCCAATCTGCTCGATTCGTTTGACTTTCTTTATCGCTTTCATTCCATTACACTTGAAGGCAATTTAACATTCTTATAATATATCAATCAAGACTTATATTATTGTCTATAGCCGCCCATTCCTTCGGTTTTCTGATAAACATAACAATTAATCGACCATCTAACTGAATTACTCTGTCGATCATCAAAAACTCACTGCATTGCATTCACTTTCTTATGTAACTAAATGCTTAATAATGTGTTGGGGCACGATGAGAATGACAATATGTTATAGTTATAGCTATACGTGTTTATTTTCCTGAACTTTTTTATTGAAATGACGGAATAGAAATACAGTATCGTACTTTAATATGGACACCTCATTCGTACACTATACACTCGTACTGGGTACTCGAAGTGCTCGATTTAATTACTTTTCATACAAATTCATTTTACTTAGAATTGTAAATTCTGTCATTCACACATAGTTGTTGTGCAATGATTGTAATTGCAAAAATTGATGTTACAGTTGTATTTAGCCGGAATTTTGTAGTATATTTTGACAGATGATATTTTGATCCTAATTTATTGTACACCTGACATGACTGGTGTGCATATCTATTCATTCATATCTCCATATTAAAACCAATTAGGTGGATGCGTCATAAGAACTATTATCATGCCATGTCAGTTCATTGGCACATTTTAAGTATAAAATATTGTAGTACGATGTTATCCTTTTACTTTATTCGTGAAACGCATTTGTAGGATTGCAGCTAATATTACTGTTTTCATAGGCGAGCATTTGAAATAGGATTATAGATCGATTTGTTACATCCTTAATGCTAAAGTTGCGGTAACCAGAAAGATTTGATTAATGAGCAGGCCAGCAACAATAGGTCAAATTATATTTCCAATCATACAGATAACTGCATTTGCGAATTCGAATGACTGAATGCAAATTGGTTCTGGTATATAGCTCATTAATCATTGTGCCATTTTTCTTGCCAACTTGTTTATGGTAGGTCGTGAAAGAAAAAATGCTACTTGCTAAGAAATCACATTTAGATTGCACCTTTTATTTTGAGTTTAATGATTTATTGCCATTAGTTGGTACAGTAGGTACATCTCGAAACAAAATATTACGTCCTAGGTTGATAAAACCTCAAACCGAAACTATTATCTGGAATCTAAAGTCTAGAGATATATTGTTATAAATTTATTTGAACTAAAGGCTAATGTGCGAACAAAATTGTTTTTTATTCTAGTGAACATGTCTAACAATGCTCAGCTTGCAAATGACTTTTGGAAGACATTTGGTGCTGCAATCACCACTCAAGCCTCCAGTGTAGATGAGACTGGTGGGGATGAAATTTTCACAGTTAAAGGGAGACCATTTCCTAGGCAGATTGACTGCATACCACTTCCGGGTAAGAACATAAATACGGTGTATATTACATTGCTTCACATACATTAAAACAATAAACCATATCTGTCTGTAACACTAACACTCACTCTTTGTATACTGAGCACTGTATGTAGTCTGACTTACTAGATAATAAAAGAAATGGTCTAAATGAATTTCTTATCGTTTCTGTTTTGTATTAGGGCCTTTTTTGCCGTGCAATGACTTATTCGATTGGTGGACATTGAGATGCGGAGTCTGGGTTGTGTTTCTACTGGCTCTCATGGGAAACGGCACCGTTGTGTTTGTTCTCATATTTGCTCGAACGAAAATGGACGTTCCACGGTTCCTTGTTTGTAATCTTGCTATTGCTGATTTTTTCATGGGAGTTTATCTAGGTAAGAATAAGAAAGAATGCAGCAAAAAGATCTACTTCAGTGACTTTTTCTGCTCCCTTCCTACCATTCTCAAAGTACTTAATGCATTAAGAAGTTACAAAATACTTCACTATAAACTGCTTTTTCATGTTCATAGCTTTGAAATGTACTGTATTTTGTTGTGTTGTGTGGAGCTTAATAGCAAATATTTAGATCGCCATTTGTTGTACTAAAACCTACCCATCCAAAGATAAAACGAGCAACTTCTACCAGTGAAAATAAAATTTTTCCCCAGAGTCAAAACATTTCTGCAACTTTGAAGGAGAAAGAAAATGACCTTACGTAATATTTTGCATTGCTCCAGGTTTTTTAGCAGTTGTAGACGCTGCCACGTTAGGAGATTTTCGGAAATTTGCCATTCCATGGCAGCTGTCAACCGGATGTCAGATGGCCGGCTTTCTGGGTGTTCTTAGCTCCGAACTTTCCGTGTACACATTAGCTGTAATCACAATGGAGCGACATTACGCCATCACTCATGCCATGCATCTCAATAAGGTAAAATAAATGTTTGCATTTATTCTTAGTAAGTTACTCAAAATATGGAAAATTCCATATGGCGGAATGAATTTTGTAGATAATCGTTTAATGAATGGGGAAGGAAAGGTAAATATGGCAGAGAGTATTTATTTGCATGTTATGCCACAGAGGTTCGGATTAATTGACTTGGTCTTAGTAAAGTTGATAAATACGGAAATGAAAAATTCAGTAGATAATACCAGAGGAAAGAGCAATTGAGGTTAATTATGTTGTAAGTTCTTAATTGAATTGTCGTGTTATGAACCTGCTGTGCGAGGGAGTGCCAAAGCAATTATGGGGTTTCTACTGGAAAGTACTTTAATGTTCGCTTTGTACTTTGTGCAGAGATTATCGCTCCGACACGCAAGTTACATCATGATCTTGGGCTGGATTTTTGCTCTGCTGATGGCTGTTCTTCCACTGTTCGGAGTATCGGATTATCGGAAATTTGCCGTTTGCTTACCGTTTGAAACTGGGGACGGCGTGAGTATGGGTTATGTGGTCTTCCTAATGTTTGCCAATGGAGTGGCATTTACGATCTTAATGGGTTGCTACTTGAAGATGTACTGCTCCATCCGGGGATCTCAGGCTTGGAACTCCAATGACACGCGAATTGCGAAACGAATGGCGCTCCTCGTGTTCACCGACCTCCTCTGTTGGTTTCCAATTGCTTTCTTCTCCCTCACTGCCGTCTTTGGTTTGCAATTAGTCTCACTTGAAGAAGCCAAAGTTTTTACCGTGTTCATTCTACCCCTCAATTCTTGTTGCAATCCTTTTCTATATGCCATTCTGACGAAACAGTTCAAAAAGGATTGCGTACTCATTTGCAAGGTGAGACTTTCTCCATGTTATCATCTAATGATGTCTCTGTACAATACTGTATTCCTTATTGTTAGTTAGTTGAAAGTTGAATGCCATTTACACCCTGCTCTCTCTGAATTCTCAGAATGCCTCTGCTTGTTCGAATTCATTGATTCCAATTGCTTTCACACTACTAGTTTACTAGACTTTTCATTACTTTTCTTTACAATTTTGATAAATGGATGGCAATAGAATTCTCAGAAAGTTGTATGGGGACATGAAAAACCAAGTTAAATGCAATTGTAGGCACCGACTACTGAAGCAAAGAAATGAATGGATAAATTCTTGAAATAGTACTATTTCTGATTGCCCATTGACATTTATCTCTTTGGATATAAAATATTACTTCTGTAATATCCATTCATTCACAGGCAATTGAAGAGTCTCGAGTGACAAGAGGAATTGGACGCTGCCGTCACAGTTCCAATTTCAGTAACCGGCAAACTGCAGCCAACACAGGAAGTCTTGTTGAAAAATCGTCAAAGGATGGACAACCGTGCATTTGCCACTCAGGGTTAGCTTTAACTCTTCTTGTAAAACTTTATTTGAAACCCATTGCGTATATTGTGTGTAGTGGGAATAGGATGTTTGTAGTCTCCGTTCAGCCCTGCAGAAATGCAGAAATATATTATGAGACAAAAAGTCAATGTACGATTCATAACTCCAATTTATCCCTAAACTACTTCCGCAATCCAAGATATTCCTTTGATAATAATAAGATTATGATTAACAGTACGAGGACTGCCGACCGTAATAAGATCATATTAAAATTTGATATCTAACTTCTAATGAATAGAATTTGACTTTTATTGGGAAAGGTAGTCCTGCTGACTTCTAAGCAATATTTGTAAATCACACAAGTCATTTAAAACATGGTTATGCACATATTTATAAGTAAAGCATAGCAAAAACCGGGTTGGAGCGAATTCCAAAAGCCATTGCGTTGAACGTTATACTACCTTTTTTACATGAAACTGGCAAAGCTTCAAAGAAATCTATGCATGAATTAAGTTAAAGTGTCGTTCGCTCAGGGGGAATGTTCTAGTTATGTTTGTTGATTCATTCATATACCTACGTATCTTCTTGTGCATGGATGAATTGATGAGATACTAATTTAATAAATCCCTAGTTTACACCCAGCCGGTGGAGATGTCAATGGGAATGCCAAATATCGATTTGTTCCCGCACCCGAACGATGGAGTCGCTACGGTCCTCTTGGACGCTTTTTCTCACGTTACATCCTTTGCCAAAATAACAGCAAAGAAGCAAACAGGCAGGCAAGTGCTGTACCAGTTTACATTTCATTAAACATCCTATCAAGTTTTCATTCTAAATGATTAATTCCATCTTTCGTAATACATAGCCTCCGTAATCTGCAAGTCTGTAGTCACTGATTCGTGAGACAGAACCGTGAAATGAAAATCACAACTTTTGTTTTGAACTCAACACTTTAAGCTCTATAGGATTGTCATCCATTCTGCATTTACGCTAAATTACCTTCAGCTTAAAATTATTTCAATTGTTATTTCACATCAATTAAGGCAACAATGTAAAATAGCGACGTGCGTGTGCATTGAATTAGAATCTTTTAGCTTCCTATAGCACAAAGCCTATGTATATATTTGAATAGAATTTGTCACTTTGTCAGATTGTCAGTATATTAAAACAAGTAAATATTTATTAATGAAATTAAATTCAGTAAAGGTATTCTCTGTTGGAAAGCTCCATTATGAAAGGTTGACTGGGTAGGTAACTCAGGGCATACAGTTTCAATTTGAAAGTGTCTGAAGTAAACTACTACTTATTATAGGATGAGGGAAAAGCACACTTAACTCGAATTAACTGTTGTATCTCAAGTTTTAGTGCAATATTGACACTTTATTATACTCTGCCGTTTTGGATTTGGGATCTATGAACTCTGAGGTATTATGTTGAAGTAAATGGAAAGTAATAATATTTGCTTGTTTATATAAAATTTTAGGCTCGGGATGACTATCGAATGCGAAATGTTCGACGTTATCTCTACAATTCAGCTAATACCAATCACCAGACTGATGCGCAAAAACATCAAAGACACCCATCCGTATCAAGTGACAATTTCAGCTCATCTCGTTCGGATTCATGGCGTGTTCAGGTACGCTTATGGAAATTGTTCTAGCAAATTGTATGCAACTTTGCATCTATAGTATGGCTATGCATTATGCCATACTATACCGTGCAAACTCAATGTAAAATAGTTTTAGAAATAATATGACTTTTTTATGTTGAAAAATGTACCTTCTTAAAGAAGAGAGCAAGAGATTTTGTTCTATGGGCAACATTTTTCGATTCAACTAAAGGCAAATGTTCATTCACCCCACGACATTAGGCTGGGAATTTGAGAACATTGATGCATGTGCAGTGTGCACTAACAAGCAAATCGAGACTGAATCTAAATGACGAATTTGTCCAAGTAGTATTAATTTATTTTTCATTTTTTGCCAATCCATAAAATTAAACAGGCCTGGGCCATTATAATGTCTGCTTACTATAGAAAAACTCCATTTGTGTCAAAGTAATCTTTTTACAGACTTTCGAAAAGAAGTCAAGCAGTATAGGGGAATGTTTTATGCTAATATTATTAGGGTACAGATTAGACGATTAGAGAGACCGTAGTAAGAAGTGTAAATGAGACAATGTAAATGCATGAATGAAGTGGGCAATGCAATTTAAATTTTGTGTTGAGCAGGGTCGGTGTGGCATCCCATTACGACTGTTGGAGCCTCGACGTCGTAATTCTTGGGCGGTAACCCGAAAACCGTCTCAAGACTCTAATCTATCAAGTAGTCGCAATGACTCTTCAGCCACTTCCAACAGCACTGCAACGTGGCGACTTTCCCGTTCCAGTGTGTCCAGTGATGCGGCGAGTCATTCAGGAGGAGGGAGATCTTCGTTCAAAAAGATCGTTGGTCCAACTGCAGCCGCGGTGAATGTAAACGTGGTGAACAGACCGAAAGAGATTGAGACTGCTACAAAGCAAGCGGCTTCAAATGTCCCAGGTACTAGTCAAGGGAATACCATAAACCCTGCAGTCATTACCGAAGATGAGGTCATTAACGTTAGTCCCAGCCCACTTCAACCTCAGGTTTTACTAGCTCAAGCTTTACCACCGAGAAAAGGCAGCGTACCAAAAATAGAGGCTCTAAAGCAGAAGAAGCAAAAGGCAAAGGGTGGGAAAGTAAAGAAGACTCGACGGAATAAAAATGTTGACATAATGACAATAATTGATGACGAAGAGGCCAGTGCTAAAATTGCAACGAATCGTCCAAGACTTGTGCGTCAATCCGCCTTCTTTTCAGAAGAAGTTGTCATCGAGCCAGAAGTGTGTCCAGTTCATGGACCACTCATCCCAGGAACCTACGATGATGACAATGACGAGGAGAATCCTGTTTCAGATATTGACGAGTTGGAAGAAGATGATGATGATGACGACGACGAAGATGATGATGAGGATGAGGAAGCTGACCAACTGGGAAACGACCCTACAAGTCCAATTCTTAGGAAACCTTCCAACCAGATCGGTATTGCTCTTGTGATAGTCCCGAGAAGATTGAGCACGATTTCTTCAAGGGACACGATGTCCATTCGCAGTAGAGAGGATAATGAAAGCTTTATTAATCCCAGCACAAGTAGTGCCAACAATATTCCTGTGCCTGGTAGTTCAAGTGCGGGTAGCAGCCCTACGGCTCTGTTACTTCCTGGAGGCTCTGCGGCGGCCGCATTCGGTCGAAGAAAGATGTCCGAACAACCAGTTAAATTTTATGTCGTTCCAGCCACTCCAGGATTAATTAATAGTGCAAAGTGGCATAGTATGTCTAGTGTCGAAATAATCAATTCGCCTCAGACACAGCCTCAAGTTCATCACACTTCGGCTCCTCAGCCTCAATCTCGCTCTCAATCCCCCAGGGAGTCCCACCAATCAGAAATTAGAAATCGAGGCGAAGCAATGATGTCTATGGTCGAGATTGAAGACGACGACTCCGTCAGTGAACAGATGGAGTCTATCGGTAGATTTAGTACACATAGCAGTAGAGATCCAAATGAACGTCGCGTCTCCTTTCAATTACCTGCAAAAAACTCGCCTGAGACTCGACCTGACACTTCGTGATTTTATATAAACTCAGAAAATATTGTTCTATATGAAGATACCATAAAATAATACCTATATATTACAAGATTACATACAGATATACGATAAAAGTGCTCTCTACTCTACCTCCTCCTCAGCCTTTTACTAGTTAATCATACATTTATTTCATATACTGCATTAAGGTACATTACTACTTATATGAAGATACTAAAATAAACAGGAAAAATCATAAAACATAACAGGTACAATGTACAATATTTATGTAATATTAGCGTTATATCTATAAACAGGTGTATAACGTGTATAGACAGATGCATCACAAAATTAGATAGCAGACTAGTGAGACTAGCAAACTTTGAGTTCCGTGTCGGTACTCGGTTCGGTACTATTATATTTTGCCTGGATTAATCAAAACACAAATTCTGTTGCAGTACAATTACAATATAATTAATTTAATTGCAGTAAGCCACTGATTTCAGGGCACAAAACTACAAAAGTATTTATACGTCTATTATGAGATTATGATACGTTACTTACACTGTACACTGTTTATTATTATGTTACTTTCTGTAATCGATACTACTGAAAATGTGGTGTAATGCTGGTTTTCACTAAACTGTGGTGCCATATTATTGTGGCTTCAATTTAATATAACTTTTAGTTACAGTTATGTTTATTACACTTTCATGCGAACAATAATATTATACTCACACATGCACTCAAATGTAATTTGTCACAAAAACGCTCAAATAATGCTTACAGGTTTTAAAGTTGTTTCTACATGTATGCTTTAATTACTATGTAGGATTTGGCTAAGAGAATTTGCCCGGGTATGTAATAAGGGCGATTTTGCAATGGTGTTCAACATTTTCTTGTTACCTTGCTTATGTTTTCATACTTAAATATGCGCTACATTGTAGACAGAGTTGTGAAAATATATTCATTTATAGCGCAAACGTTTTGTTAATTTACATAATATTATGCATCTTAAATATATTTACAGACATGAATCAAATCGTTTTGAGTATTTGAGTCAACTAGTGAACTAGATACGTATTTATTAACCAGTATTGTGAGCTCTTGGATAAGTTAATTACGTATATTATAGACAAATATAGTAACAAAAGAAACTGTGATACTTTGTTTAAGAAATATTTCGGAAAACTCTTAAAATATTCAAAAGTGTAGTCAGTAATTGTAGTATTAGTGTAAGCAAAGTAACTCAATTAACATTTTTAGTGTCGGAATGAGGTTGACTTTCTCTAAGTCCCGTATGTAAGTCGTAAGTCCTATATAAATATCTGCCATATTAAAAAGTAAGTGGCCAAATGTTATCCAGTGAGTTTAAATTCATGCCTGTATAATAATTAATTTATGAAAGGTAATTGGAAGATTGTAACAAGTACAAGTGATGGAAAAATAGTACCACATGTGACCTATGTACCTTTCTAATGAAGATTGCACTACCGTCGTGTCACACAACACCTACCTGTATCACGTAATCACGTAAAAATTATATTAAAGTAATGTATTTACACTTTATATATAATATATGGTAAATAACTGTCATTTACATTAGTCATTGTAGCTGCAATTAAATACCCGATTTATCCTAGCATACGTATCTACCCCTCTATGCTAAAGTATAACTATAAATATTATTATTATATTCTAGCACAGTGGGTTAGAAAAGTGGGCTAAGATATAATCTTTAAGTCATAAGATTCGGTGCCATTTTCTTTGAGAAATTCTACTTACTTTTACTTTATGTCTGACTAATCCCAAACGCAGAAGGAAAATGCAAGAGAAGAGAACTACATAACTAACTTCCGATCGTAGATTTCTACACAGACATTTAATGCACGTCTTCTGAAACACCGACCGACCCTATTTACTGCAGTTGGTACTGCGTTAATTATTATCTATGAAATATAAATAAACTAATAATATTATTGTACTATGTAACGCAATGTGAAATAAAACACTAACTAAAGTCTTTATATATTTTTTGTCAAATAAATTATGTCTAATCGAATCTAGATTTAATGTTCGTTATTTCATTAACACTAAATATTTAATTACAAGATTCATATGTTAAATAAACTGGTAAAATAACAATAACAAATATTTTACATATACTACAGATTGATAATCTGTCTACAATTGAGGGAGCGATATTCTTATGGGCTCGGCAGTTACTGAACATAGCTTTTCACTTCGTTGTAATATTATCTTTACAGTTTGAAGTTTGGACATAAGTCCATAGTCTATTCTATATTCTATACGCATTTAAAATTGGTACACAAAAATTGCTATCATTTATACTCTATCTACAAATATCACCTATTACTTTGACAGAATATTTTAAAGATACTAAGGTCAAAGTGTCAAAGTTCTACGTATATATCTTGATGAAAATAGCAAAGTTCGTGTAAAATAAAAACAATTTTGATACTAATTAATTGACATACTTATACAGACAAATAATACAGTCGAAATTCATTTAAATTATAATAGTATACTACTACAACGATGTATGATGTGTTAATTGGAGTATTATGATCATAGTTACATTTGTTATACTAATACCTTTGAACAAAATAACCAGAACCGCTTACAAATCGGAAAGGTCTTCTTAAATTTCGTCCCCTGTAAAATAAACAGTAAATTTTAATAATTGTCATATTAAAAGCGAGGGAAGTAGAGAATTGATAGCTATAGTATAGGTGGTTTTACTTTGTGGGGTTCATTATTAGCTTTTCCTTGGCGAATTCTGAAGGACCAACGCATTCTCCGAGAACAGCATCAGTTTCCAACAGTATATCAAAACAATACATAAGCCGCTGTAGCTGCAAAGTCACCATTGAATCTGCCCACTCAGAAAACTCATCTACAGCACTGACGTTCAATTCTTTCTCGATGTCCTGTAATTGAATGGAATTGAATTACTAATACGAAAATGGGGAACAGATATTAAAATAGCAAGAGAAAAATTTATAATAATTTCAAACCCTCATTGATGGATCATTTTCGGCATTTCGCTCTTCACCGTCTTGCTCTAATTGAACGCGAAAAGTTGGAGGAACTTTTGGAAAATCAAGGCATAACGATATTAACGCGATGACTTTTGCTAGATACATTATAAAACGAAATTAACCATTTCACACCTTATAGGACTACAATTAATTAATTAATTCTTTAAATCATTATTATACATACCTCGTCCTCTCTCAATAACAGACCTAAAAAAATAATCCTTCTCATTGACAGCTTCCAGGTCAATAAAAGTTTGAGTGAACTGGTATGATTTATACTGAGACCAATCGATTTCTTCCCACGACTTCATTAAGCACGAATTCCTTGTTGGAAAAAGATCTTTTGCTCCTTCCGGAATCTTGTACGACCTCGTCTCTATGATATACAAATTAGATTCTTATATCTTACTCTTTAATGAATTGCTGCATTTACGGCAACTTTATGGGTGCACCAATTAGTGATTCAAATTAAGTGTAATTTACCCAACGCCTTGATTTGTGTCCAAAGCATCTTCTGATTTGACAGACGCTTACGAACTGCTTTAAGTGTCTTTGCAACTGTTATCAAACCTTTGTCCTTTCGTGTATCATTATTATCCCCATTCTGGACGACACAATAAAAACACCCTTGATAATTTATACATTCTTTGTCCTACGCATGAAAAATCACATCTTATAATAAATGTATGTATGTATACTTACCTCTAAACGGGGGTACAAACAAGGAAATTCCAAACCAGCCAATTTCTGCACCCATTTAAATGGCCGTCCTATATCAGCAAGAATATCCACAAAGTTATCTATGTCTACAGACTGAAGAGTAATGGTATTGGAAGGATTCGGAGACTCAACACCGAAATCATCAAAAAACAGGTTTGCAAGGATGTTATCTGACCGCATAATGGCACTAAAACACATTATTTAATCAATAAAAACATATACAAATAGAGATGAAGTATACAATAGTTTTTTTTTAAAATAAATGACAACTCACCCTGATGTTCTACTAACATTCAATTCAACATCCACCTTTGATTTCACTGTTACAATTTTCAACTTTATCAAGTAGAAGAATTGAACTGTGATACTTTCTGATTCTACAAAAAATGCGAACTATTAGGAAAGGCCGATTTGAAAAAAAATGGAAATTTTTGATTTACAAATACACAAAAAAAATGTCAAACGTACCTCTAGTTTTAACAACCCATTCAATCCAAAGTGGATGTTTTTGTACAGTTTTCTTCTTTCTATCCTCCATACTAGGAATAAATGAATTACGTTTCCGCAACGGTCTTCTGACAGATACCTACACAACATAGATATTTTTCATGTACATCGGTAACTATTACATGCCGTAACGATCAAAAAACAAAACAATACTTCTTCTGGGTCAAAATTGTCCTCTTGCTCTTTATCTGAGTCAGAATCTTCATCTGGTTCATCATTTTCTGGTGTAACAACAATATCTTTAACCGATTCAACATCTCCACATATATTAATGATGAAGTTTGAAGGTCCATCTACACATGTATTCAAAATTTGACAGTGACAGTTAAATATAGTTTGTGCAAAATTCCCGTGTTCAAAAACAAAAGTACCTTGAGAGTCTTGATACGCAATTGACTGAACAAATAAAACATATAACGGAGCTGGTAAATGTTGAGATTTTTGATATTGATGTTTTCGGGTTGTGATGTCTATTCCGAAAAATTCTTGTAGAGGAACGGTGGACTAATATACAAAAAGCAGAATTTTGCGTTATTTATGTTTTCCCAATAACGAACATCAAAATAATTTCTAAAGAGTTTAAAACCTTGAAAATAAAATACAATACAAAAAACCACCTGCCTCCAAAGTCTTAGCAAGCATTGGCCTTAAATTTTCCAGTTTACGTTGTTCTTCTTCAATTGTTTTTGCAACTGAATCTTTTTCCTTTTCTAATGCAGCGATTTGTTCCGTTAGCTTCTGCCGCTGCATATATTCATATTCCAGTCGAGCTATTCGGAGTAAATGTGGATCATTTTTCGTTTTATCCTAAGTAAAATATCAGAAATTAGTTGAAATTACTTTTAATAAATTTTGAAATATTTAATACTTTTATTATTATTGTGCAACAAAAAGTACCTCTTTTTTAATAGATTCGGGAGCTTCAGCATAAAACTGTTCAACAGGGATTAAATCGATCTTTGCATCTGCACCTCTGAATGGAACAAAATCACTCATTATATTTATAATAAACGAAAACAATTGCGTTTGAAACAAATCTTTCCTAACCACAGAAATTAATACAAAATAAGATAACCCACTTGTAATCTTGGACTGCGGCAACTTGCTTGGTCAAGTGCGTTGCTTCATACAGCAAATTCTGAAGTAGTAAATGATCGTAATCTACATCAAAGCGTAAATGTAGACCTTCCTCTTTTACACTCTTTTGCTTTAATTTCATAAATCTATTTCTTCTCCTTAGCTCCATTAAAAGCATCAACCCATCTGTCTTCAAGCCTTCGATTTTTTCCTGGGAATAAATCACAAAGTTTTACGGTTACTTTACGGTTAAGTGTCAGAAAGTTACTGAATTTTTAAAATCTTACAACATTAGCATTTCCAGAAATTTTCAACTCGTAAATTTCAGTCATTATATCTTCAAGTTTTCTACAAGCTTTCAAATAAGCATCCAATTCTTTATCAATTTGCAAGTTTTTGGACTTATGACCTTCCCAATCTACAACGGACTGTTATAATACCAATAAACCAGCTATAATTTATAAATAGTAAACGTAAAGAATGTTTTATGTAGCTATACTTCTACCCAATACATTTAATGTTAGATTTGAGCCTTTTGACAAAAAAATAAACCGATTCTCACATCATAAAGTTCCTTTTTCCCGATAGAGAAAGGTTTTTCGTCCACTACTGGTTTACTGTTAGATTGACTTGTACTTGAGGGACTGTCATTGGTAGCAGCTGAACTCTTTTTACTTGAACTGACAGTAGAAATTGGCAAATCAAGTTTTGTTTTATCTTTGCTTTCCGTTTCAGTTCGGAGCTTTTTAGTCACCGTCGTCGACAATACCCTTCTTGAGCTGACTTCTTTAAGTCTGCTAGAACGGTTTGAAGAAGTGGAAGAACCACCTCTTTCGCTGCGGTCACGGTCCCTGTCTTTTCCAGATTCTTTCACCATTTTTATCTGTGCTCAAAAATTACGAATAAATGTAAAACAGTAAATCATAAATTAAATAGAAGTAATAAGTAATCAAAAAATATATGCATTAATGCATTAAGTGAATAAAATTAAACACAAAACACTACTTTGTTACTCTAAAGTCAAGATCAAGGGTCTCCTTACCTAACTTTCTACTTGGACTTCAACCAGAAAAAAAATACAGGCAATAGTTAAAATATAGATATCCCCGATCCCCGGTTCCAGTTGATTCCTTGACTGCAATTTCAAACTTTAACTTCCAAGAGAGAATCCAAAATCCAGCCAGTCTGTTTGTTCTTCAAGAAACAAAATGCAAACTCCAGCAGGTAAAACAAGGTTTGCATTTAATTCTTAAACCGCCAAAACCGGCGCTACCAGATTCGTTGAGCATAATTTAGTAAGTCTTATAATGCAATGCAATGGAACTTTTAGGATAATATGACATGGATGCATGGATCGTGGAGGTTCATGGATCATGGATTTTTGTAATGGATTTGTTAGTAGATGGTTACGTTACGGATGGGAAATAAATATCATTTTTGATTTTGATTATGAATTGCCTCTTCATATGAAATTTTATTCATAAGAAATTGGAATAGGGCTTAAAAATGAATGAATTCCAGCAGAATGGTGTACATCAAAAGCTTCTTAAGTTAGTATGTTACTTTATGTTATCAATCGGAAATTCATGTGCGATACTAATAGACTAATATTCTAGTACTAAGGATATAAAGGATATCCTTTCACTTTCAATTCATAGCGATAGTATTACCATTTACGATGGAAAAGAAACTAGAGCTACCCATAGTCACAATTTATTACTGTAAGATCGATATTATCCTAGAGCAAATCGCAATAATTTAATGTAAGCTCTTGTTTATTTTCAACAAAAGTTTCAGCTGAAAAGTTAAATCATTCAAGTAAGGAAACTTGGGAATTCCATTTTTGTCTTATGTATTCTGAATTTTCTGAATTGAATTTATTCTGAATTATATCTGAATTATCGCGATACACATAGAAAATTCGATGTTATTATTACTTTTGTTTAAGAACTTTGTTAAAGTACGAGTTTAACAACTTTATGGTTTCATAAACTCTTGTTTTTACAGTTGGATTATTGAAGTCACTTCTACCACCGGCAAAACCATGCTTCATATCGGAAAATCTTCTATGTTCGGACCGACCAGGAAAAGTACTTTCAAGTTTATTCAAAAATGGAATCTGAAAATCAATTTTAAAAAACGTTTTGAAATAAGCATTAACATATACACTTTATTAAAAAGCTCTCCTGTTAGGGCATAATTAAAAATATTTATTAAATTACCATATCAGGCTCATCACTACTAGGAAGCAATATCATCGGGCAATGTGCATTATTGGCATCTGCTGTAACAACTTTGGAAGGATGGACAAGGCCTGCAGCTTTTATAGTTGACGAAAAATCTGAGTCCGCTGCTGCATAAACTGACATTTTTCCACCCCAGCAGAATCCAAAAATTCCAAAACGGACAATTCCTTTACTTTTATAATGTTCAATTACATTATTAAGGTCCGTCTTGACAGATTTCATCCAAAGTCCAGTCGGTTGAAATAGTTCGTCAACTTCATTCGCAAAGCTGCAAAAAAGTACACAAAATATGCATTTATAGTACTTTTTTGCTAAGCCAATAAATATTAAGCGTATACTTACTTCGGGGTTGGAAAATTGTTAACATCATAAGGTTTTCCGTGGAAGAAGTCCGGAATGATGACTTTAATTCCATTTTCCCCACTGGAAATTTCATCAGCTACATATTTGACGTGTGGATGAAATCCAAACAAATCGTATACTGCTATCAATGCAGTGCTACAATTATTTTTATGTTCCGTTTCATACACTGCAAGATTTCCTATAGTTTTTGTTGTTCCTTTAGGTTCAGGTAGAGACTCGGGACCATTTTTGTTAGCAGGATGTTCCGGTAATCCAGATTTGTTCCTTGAAGCTGAAAAATAAAGATAAATAGTAACTATTTCCAAATCCTGATATATTACTGTGAGACTAGCGTTGAGTGTTGCAATGTTGGAAAGCTTTAGTTGACAACTTGACATGCACTGAATTTCTATATTGATCGTAACTTTGGGGGTAATCTGCATAGGCTACTAATAACAATAAAAAAAACTAATGGCAGCGTATAATAATATTATGCGCGTTACATTTACTGTATAAAGATCACATTCGGGTTAGGGCTATGTAATCGAATTGCTCTATAGTTTGGGGTTTCAGTTAAAATAACCACGAGACACTAATATAATTATTTTAGTCGGAAGAATGCAATAAATTAATGAAACGACAAGAGCAGCCGAACCTTGTTGCACAGAATCTCTCTGTAGTTGAAAGAATGTTAAAATAAAGATGGTCAGCAGAACGTTGAGTCTGTCACCCATGATTTGTTTCAAAATTCAATCGATTGGTTAAAATTTCCAATGAAAAACAGTACAATGAAAGTTTTGTATCTGTATTAGTTGATTTTTATGTATTTTCAAAACGATTGTTAAAAGATGAGAGTTGTCCCGTTACTCTATAATTGCGGTTTCTTAAGCGAAATTTAGCCTGGAGGTGTAACTCTGTGTTGATCCAGTAGCTTGATTTGTAAATATTCCTCCTAGCCCAAAGCAGATAAATAGTATTATGTAAATGTACTATGCTTGAGCTAAAGTGTGGTACACACAACGTACACAGCTCTACTAATTAAGTATGCCTACGACTACACTACCTTTATAAACTTTATAGTAACCTTACCTTACCATTACTACAAAGCAAATTGTCCTCCTGTCTCAGTCTTCGCCCGTAGTACAAACAGATTCCTATCCAATCCTGAATCCCATTGACTATCTCACGTATATCTATGTAATAACTTACATGCAGTACTTGATAACTTACAATTAAGTAGTAAGCTATGTCATGTACATACTATATGCTCTAAGGATAAGTACTGAATGGTACACTATAACAGAAAGCATCCCTATGATTGACATTTTTATAATTTCTAATTGTATGTATAAGTATAGAAAAGGTTCCAATTTCACCCGCAATCATAATAAATATTGAAGTTGAGTACATATAGAATTGATATTCTTCTATGTCTATGCCAACCTCGTCAATTTTCTATAAATGGAATTGCTATTTTCAGTTGTTGACAAATTCGTGAACGTAATTTATAATTTCCGAGCTGGCAAATCATTAGATACTTTCATTAAAAGAAATGGTCCCTTTTTATTAAATGTTCAAAAAATACCTTTTAAGAGACATGGACCATAGACTGTAGGAAACTGTAGGTATGTCCTTTATATATCTATGACATGGACATGGCTAACATTCCTAACATACTCATACAAATGAAAACATATCAAACACACAATTCCGTATATAAGTGTGTGCATTGTGTACCAAGTCCCACGTCCCAGCCATGCAGCAGTGGTGTGTGCACTACTTTTAATTAAATACGGGATGACTTAAAGACAGA
The DNA here is from genome assembly GCA_019776445.1 of Tomocerus maximus. NCBI lineage: Eukaryota > Metazoa > Arthropoda > Collembola > Entomobryomorpha > Tomoceridae > Tomocerus > Tomocerus maximus. The sequence goes on from JABASH010000941.1 coordinate 22,851, forward strand.
GTGTACTACTATAGCTGCAAACGAAACCTCCACAAATTGTTGTAATAATAATGCCTACGAGTGACAATTTGCATATAACAGCCCAAGCCGAAGGTCAATTATTGCCTAAATGTATGAAGATGAATGGAACATTTATACCTGTACAACTATGTTGTTAATTTGTACCTACATAGCTATAGAAGTGACAGGCATTTTCATATGTGTATAGCAGTTTGTCGGTGTGACTCTTAAGTAAACGTATACGTAGTGGTCTAATAAAATTGCTCTAAAGATGCTATTGACATATCTTATGCTTATGGTTATATATATGCACCTATCGTAAAGCGTAATTCTTATTGCTGTCATGACCTAACTGGCTTTCGTCTAACTTAGTATGACTTGGTTGCATAAAGTGGGTTAGCAAAGGGAAAGTTTGCATATTTAATTTTATAAAGTTGGCCCAAAACCTTTTACTATGCTAGGACAGTATAGGAAAATCAATCAGTTTCTACAACGTAGTTACTTTATCATAGAATTGAAATATTTAACCAGTAATTACTGCTTTCGACTTGGTACATTCATTTTCTATTCACATGTCTGAATATTAATAAGAATTAAACTAGCTAATACCAATAGCTAAAATACATACTTTAGTTACACCATTCATGTCAAATCTGGCGATAAAATGATTCGAATGCATCGATAGAAACGTCCTTAACATTTACATTACCACAATGGAACTTAGTTTACATTTTAATTACCCATAAAACCTTATAATTCACCACTCACATGCAGCCTTTCTTGTTATGGATGGACTGTCCTCTGCTCCCTCCTAGCATACTAGCATGATTATGATTTTAATTATAGGAGTCCGAAATCCAGGTCTTATTGCCACCCTAGCCCTTAGCATGTGCTTATATTCCAAATTTATCAATGTTCCCTGTTCGGTAAACAGCATGTTCAGGAACCCTAATGGGTTCCATAAGGCATAAAAATGATAGTAATACGTGATGATGAGAAATCAGAATTTGCTGTCACAATTCAATATGCTTTATACTAGGTCTAACATATAGTAGACTAGGTAAACTAGGTTGTACCAGCCCAGGAAGCATTAATATGTAAGTTTGTCCGGGAAGGTATATAACCATATCCAATCGTTGGATACCGGATATTCGCAAATGGTAGTTGTATAAATTATAAAATGTCATATCACGAATGACACAAATAGAATGTATAAACAGTAGGCATGTATTTTCCATAGAATTTACTTTACCTTTTGCCTTTTACGCTATAGAACTTTGTCTATTATTGACTCTGTCAAGATAGATAGCACATTATTATGTATTATATATCCCTTATATACGTTTGCATGTTTTGTATCGCATGTTTATCTAATATCAGTCAGTATACAGACAGACTATGCAAACTACAGATACAAATAAACAACATGAACACAGAAGTGAGAAGAGGAAATAGAAGACACGATTCTCTAAAAGTTGCTGACTTTTTATATAGAGCCATAACATGCAATTTTCCTTGAGAGTGGCCAGCTTGGTACCGAATTTCTAGATCGATATATCCCCGTCCTTGTGTTATACAAGCGCGTATGTACAGTATTTAGGTGAAATATTCTGCATGTATCTCTGGTATATGTTACTGTATGGCAAAATATCCTAGGATGGCTTGTATAGTATGTAGGTGTATACTGTGCAGACGTATTATGTGGCAGTGTAAAGTACAGAACGTTATTTTGGAGACTGTGATGTAGTAGATCCTGTAGATTGTTTATTTGGGTTTCCAGACCAGTTCTGCCTTGGTCATATCGATAGGAATCAAACTAAAAAAACTGTCATTGAAAATTGCATAACAGTGGAAGTGATGAGCAGAAAGTTTTTCACTCTATTGTGATCCCAGTTTAGTATTTATGTGTACACAAGGAAAAATTCAAAAATCACACATTCGCTGAACTATACGCTAACAACTGTCAATTTAAACTCTGCAATATCATGCCTATGCCAAAATTCAAGTTTAAAGAGTGGTTTGCTAATCTGAATTTTGGCAAATGTGCATTCCCATACGTGTTTGTCAATTTGGTAGGTTTTTGAAACTGTGTTCTTTATTCGGCTACGTTTATTTGCTTAATAGTCATTAATACATTATTTCCCATGGCGAGAGTTGTGAATGACACTAATTAGTGAATTGTTCATCTCATCCATATTGTTGTACGTCTGACTATATTGTACATCAGTTTTCAGTATTGTTTATCGGTTTATGTGGGACATAAGAGGCTTAGGCATAGTCAGTTTTAAGCTACCTTATTGAATGTTGAATTCATAAAAGCCCAGCTTAATATTTGTAGAAGCAGATTTTTATGCTCATTATGCCAAAATTACTATTTCAGTTTTGTGATATAAGTATGTACTATTTATATTATATCCACTGTAAAATCATTAAAGAGAAAGATTACGTGTATGAACTTTGGGTAAGAGCTGCACAAAAATTATCATGCTTGTTTTGTCACATGTATTTTTTTAGTGCATAAACAACATACACATGTGGTCTCAAACTATAAACGTGCACATGTGGTAAGTGGTATAATACCATATGAGTTTCGTTCTTTCTTTCCTTATTTCCAAATGCAGTTAGGTAGGTACATTTAGATACTGAGAATATACCTATTCATATTTACATTATGTAGGTAGGTATCACATAGCATTAAATACAATATTGTATAAAAGTTGACATTGATGAATTCCATACTCCACTATCTACATAATTCAGACACTACATTTTGTAATGAATCGGGCTCCTATTTTAAGTTTACCTTTACTAATGTTTGAACTGACTAAAGCTTTAATTTATTTTATATTTCCTTACAGATTGTTTCAACATTTGAAATTTTAACATACTGGCTTGACGTTCCTGGATACAGAAGCACCTTTATATACGTTCTAATATATCTTGGTAAGGCTTTAGCAGTTCATTTTGTACATTATGTTAATGTAACAATACTTTAAATAATAATATCTAAAATTGCACTGACATATGCAAACCATTCTTGTAACACTAGGATTCATTTTGCCACCATTTGGTCTCGGCATATTATTGCTTCTGGGAGTCAGAAAGGTAAACGATAATGTTTTAATTGCTTAGACTATGATTTAGCCATTTAGTGTCTCAATGACTCAATGCTTTCTTTTGTAGCATTCAAATCGAAATTGTAGTACACTTAAGATTTGGTATGGTTGCTGTTATCTAACTTTTTGAATATTACATTATAGAAAGACCTACAAAAGGTGTGGATATGGTGGCTTCTGGAGATTGCGTTATTAACTCTCTTCCTCACTCTGTTTATTTTAGGTTTATATAGAATAACATTAAAGGGAGGACTGAATTTATTTATTTACACACTCGTTCGACTTTTAGGCCTGAAAATTATATTTGATTTTATGATAACGCTAAATATTGAATCCAATATCAGTAAGATAGAGCCAAGCAGACGAGACGGCTCGTTTGAAATCGTCTCACTTGACGATCCTCACCATCCCAATAATGAAAAGTTTTGAACGCTAACTGCTTTAAAATGTACTGTATACTTGCGCACATTCATAATACAATGCACATTAAATGTACATAATATTTATTAGACTAAAACCAAAGGATATTATTACCATTACTAAATACACTATACCGTAATAAATATTTGCTGATGAAGTACGTAAATTGCATCGAAAAAACTGGGGTCTTTTTCTCGTATAATTAGATAACGTTTGTGCAGTTTTACAGTGAATAAAATACGAAAAACACAAATCATTTGCAAATTGTCTCGTAAATGTTTTACTCTTCCACAATAGTTAGCAGAAACATTCGATGTTTTCATCTCTGACTTTGAGATATAAAGGTTTTCAATAAAAAAAATTCTATATCTCAAGTCAAGGTATAGAGTAGGAAACGAAAATGAAGAATGTTTTTACTAACTATTGTGGAAATGCATTTTCTGCGAATTAGGGATGCTCCTTTTTTATTTTAATGCTGATTATTCTTGTAGTTTGTGGATTGCTCGATGTCCTCTTTCCTTCTCATTTATTCACTGCCCATGCCCATACTTCCATTTTGATTGTCAATAATTGTTACAACAGCGTAGTACTTTTAATTGGTACATCGTACTCGTACATCACAAGATTGTTTTTATTATCGTTAATCGTTATCATTCACCTCAATCCCGATTATCTTGGATCGTTACTAAAAATACTGTATGTACATCTGGGAACCGCTTTGTGTAAACTCCGACTTGAGGGAATTGTGATACAAAAGATTCCCATATATCTGATAAAATACAGCGATAGCATTACTACCATCTTTCTAATAATAATTAAATATATTTTGGCAAAATAGTATTTTCATTTCTATAATATAATTCCTTAATAACTACAATCGTTTTCTTGTTTCGGTATGCGTTTACAAGCAGTTTCAAACTGTAACTTGTAATAACATTTTACTGGCCCGTATAAATAATTATTTCCTGAATCCATCAGGATTTTGTGACTGCCACTTCCAGGAGTCTGCACCTAATGTGTATAAAATTTAAGTTAAGTTAAACCTTGTTTTGTTTGAATTCCAATAAAGTTATGAAAGTGTTTCCTTACACATGTCATGTATAGTCTTCTCAGCTGTCCATTTTAGTTCATTTTTGGCCAAAGTACAGTCGGCATAAGAGGAAGCAATATCACCTGCTCTTCTTGAGACAATATTATAAGGGATTTTCTTTCCGCTAGCCTTTTCAAAAGCTTGAACCATCTCCAAAACAGAGTTCCCGTTACCAGTCCCTAAGTTGTAAGGTTTCCAGCCCTTAAAATCATCCTCAGAAATTTTTCTTAGTGCAGCAACATGACCAATTGACAAATCCATTACGTGTATGTAATCTCTAACCCCTATTTAGGAATTAGCAAATTGTAAATTCCAATTTTCAATATGCTGCATCATTACTTGTCAGGACTACTTTGCAATTATACCATGCACATGAAACAGTAACCTACCAGTGCCATCGGGAGTACTATAATCGTTTCCATAAACTTGCAATGCCTCCCGTTTTCCAACAGCAACTTGGGATATAAAAGGCATCAGGTTATTTGGAATGCCCCTTGGATCCTCGCCAATATCACCGGACGGATGTGCACCAACAGGATTGAAGTAGCGCAACACAATCGCTTTCCATTGCTTATATTTTAATTATACATGTTGGGTATACACATAGCATACAGTTTATAAATAGTATGGATATAATATTATGTTTATGTAAAACAATATTTTACACTAGATAGAATGGCATATAGAGGCTAATAAAGTATACCTCATCTGCAGTGCAAACGTCGTGCATGATTTCTTCCATCATAAATTTTGTCTTCCCATAAGGATTAGTGCAATTTCCAACCGGATGTTTTTCATCGATAGGTAAATATTGAGGATCTCCATAAACAGTCGCAGATGAAGAAAATACTATGCTTTTGCAGCCAAATTCGCACATTACCTGAAACAATTAGCACGTATGTAAATATATTTTATAGTTCAAATATTCATACATTCAGTTTGAGTTTGTATGTATCATGCAATAGTTCAAGATTATGGGAGTGATTACTACAGTCTGAACCTGAACTATTTTTAAGAATTATAAGATACTACAATAACTATAACTAGATATCAGAAAGTAACCAACCCGAAACCTTTACCACCCAGGGACACTTAACGGTTAACACCCAGAGATTGGAAATGACTGCTCTCGTAATCATATCGATTCCTCGATAGAGCTAGGATGAGGATAAACATCCACATAACCATTTAATTTGAGGCTTTCCCATACTGGGCGAAAAATCATGCTCTTAGATTTTTCAGCTTGCTAAACTCTTCTAAGACATTCTTCAATTAAATTCAAATGAATATCTAAAAAAAATATGCATAGATAACTGTCTCACAGATTGTTTTTCATAGAAATTCGTGATAGTGATTGCTACATCTACATCTGATTCCAGGCAAACGGCAAAAGTTGTGCTAAAGCACAAGAGTGCAACTGTACAAAAGGACAAATCAAGGCAATACTTGAGACGATGACTTTTAACAGTAAGGAGAATGAATACTATGCTTTGTACTTATAATATGCTCATTACATTACAAACATATCTTGACTTGAGACAATGACTATTATGCACAAGATATTATTTAAAAAGCGACTCATTTCAATGTCCACGGAATTGTACTGCTGTGTAAGTGGGAAATGTTTAGTGTCCACTTTCATTTTAGATTTCTTTCGAAAAGGGGAGTCTACTAGAACCGATAATTCTACTTACTGCTGTTAGAAACAGTGTGAAAGTGTGATATCGCAAATTAAAATAATACCTCCAGTAAGTTAACACTACCAGTTCCATTATTCTTGTAATATTTTAATGGTAATTGGCATGACTCTCCAACAGCTTTCAAAGCTGCAAAATGGATCACGCAATCGAACGGTCCTTCGGTTTTAAATAAAACTCTCAGTTTTTGTTCGTCCAGTAAATCAACATCTGCAAATCCCACTGTCTTTCCAGCTATTTTCTCGACACGAAGAATACTTTCAGGTTTGCCCCCTTCGCCTAAATAAAAAATGTCATACGTTTCATACTTTTATAAAGCAAACGTGTCCATACGTTGTCTTATCGTACCAATTAACAAAAACTTCCAAGTTAATAAAAATTGAAAGTTACCTACCCATAATTGCGTTGCACATATTGTCAATGACAAAAACATCGTAATTGCTTGCCAAAAGTGACACTACTGTATGTGATCCTACGTATCCGGCTCCTCCAGTTACCAAAATCTTGGATGGCATAGTAGAGATGACTTCCGATGTACAATTTTACAGTGACTAAATGTAAAAAAATACAAATTTTATTATTTGCGACCTTACTCATAATTATTGCATCATAGAAACCAACTTAACACACTATAGATAATTATTAAGTAACGGTTTGATCGTCAATGCTTTCTTCTTTGTATGAAATGAGTAATATTTATGTATCCTATAATATTGCTTCTATTGTTGCCATCATAAGTTGCAATTTCAAGGTAAATATTATTTCATTGCCCTTGTAAAGACATACTCATTGCACTATGCAGTTCGAATTGTAGTTTACATGACTAAAACATAGCTTTGAACTACTTTTCCTATTAGATGAAAGACATTTTGCAATGGAGTAGTATTTTTAGAACATGTTTCAAAATTATGTCTATAATGGATTATTATTTTTGGGGAAATCCACATTTCCTTATAATAATTACATACATGCTTGCATAGCATGAAGTATATCTCATACAGCCTCGCTTAACAAACTAACTGAATAACAATTAGAATATTGAAATCTGGAACTGTTAAGAAACAAGAAGGCTTGAGATAGACTACACTAGAGATGAAACACTTCTTATATAGAGTAGCGTACCGTCGTATACCTCACTTACTCGTTTTACCCTAAAAGCCTGAGCAAAATCTTAAAGCTAAGAATACTACTTATATACAGGAGGTACAGTATGCAATATGCAATATTACAAGACTTAAAATTAGATCAAGTAAAATGCAACGGTACAAAATATTTATTTTAAAGGAAGCTCAATAATTTTCTCAGGTCATAAACTTATTTACTGATTAAAGGTTTCCTCGACTCGAATTAACAAACCAGGATAGAACAGCGAAATCCGTTTAGATCAAGTATATAGACACACATATTAGAAATCAGTAAAAGATAGACAGAATATGTATCAATGAAGTTAGAAAAGCAAATTAAATGTGTAATCAAGTAGTCACTAGTCACCTTGTAAAGAATAAGGCAGTTAAAGGCGAACTCAGTTAATGGAGATAAAATATAATACACTGAATTTGGAACAGTGATAGTTTGCCTCAAATCGAACAAAATGGTTTGCATTACAATTTGTAATTAGTACTGTTTACGTAGTATTCAATTTATCTATCTTCTTCATACACAAGGTATTATGCGATTATGTGTGTGCTGCATAAAACTGTAAACTCATCAATCAGCTCATCAACTAACTGGGCAAGGAAGTCAGATACACCACCAAATATATTACTAACAAATGACAATGAGTCCGAGTGCAATGCTTTAGATAAAATTCATTATGACTTTGGCTCTTTGTAAAGTCAGTGCTGTATTATTATTATATTGCTCTATTGTAAATCATCATGTAAGATATAGAATTTAAATGTGTGTGTATAATGTGTCACATATACCTACTATTAAGTTTACTATATATCGAATCGATGTCGAGCACATTCTTGCATACACCAGTTACATTCATGTGCTCATTTCAGTTATCAGTTATGCTTTATCCTGCTAGTATACTTATGGTGAACAGTTGTAAAGATGTGTCATTGTAATTTGATATCGGAAATGAGAGTAGTTAAA
>JABASH010000942.1:0-31257 GCA_019776445.1 Tomocerus maximus
TGTTGGTTGGGGTTTCGGCTCCCTCCTCCCTGGGTCTTGGAAGTCGTATTGTTTGTTTGTATTTATTCATAAAAGTCATTTTTAGTTGACATTGTTCGAATGTATTGGTAAATGTTATTTTTAATTTAAATTATTCGAATTTAATTGTGAAAACCATTTAACTGTGCTTTGAAAGTGTTGTAGATTAATGAAGATCAATTTATTGTTTATAACATTCTGCAATTTGCAATCACCCTAGTTTACTTATTGGCAAAGTTACCTGACTGACAGAACGATTTTCATTTTGGTCTACTCCCTAGTGTCTATAGCTGTTTATAGTTCGCCGGGTGCACCGACTCTGGGTTTCGGGTTCGAATGATAAAGCCGATCAGATTGAACACCACTCGAAAAATCAGCTGACCCCCGGACCCATTCTCCTTCGCTGTTGAACTCAAAAAGTATGTGATAGGTCGTGGATTGGGCTGCCTGGTCCGGATTGGTGATGATGATCTTACACTTGAATATGTTTATTTCAAAGATATAATAGAGTAGTGAGATTGGAAATAGAAATCTTCGTCAGTTTTCAAACCTGAGATGCTCCTTGATTTATCCTAGCAGGTACTTTTCTTCTATTGGCTGAACAAATACAGTATTGTCAGGCGCGAGGAGGGAAGGATAAATTAATGCTGGTTTTGCGGCATATTATACGGAATACGGAATCCAATCCAGTGTTTGGTTTGGTCTTACAGCTTCCAGTAATGGATTGTTTATCCTTCCCGCTGTGCCTGACAATATTCGTTTCCGGCAATAAGCGAAAAGGACTTGAAGAATAAACCGGAGAGAAGTGAGACAACATAATGAAAATCGGAATAACAGGCCAGTCTATTTTAACTATTATTACTTATTATGTCCATGTTTATTTATGTCATTATGATAAAGCATACTTTGGACTTTTTTGCTACACTAGTTACCAAAATTAACAAGTTTTAATTATAATATTTTGCCTGGTTATAATAAACTGTTTAGGTACCTCAGACTGATTTCCAGAAGAATGTCCACCTTGATCATTATTTCCAGAGCCAGAAATGCCATCCGGTGGTCCTTGGCTACCAATCTGACTTCCCATATGTATGTTTATATCCTCGCCATCTGTTCCGCAAACCACACTGGAACCCATAGGCCCAGTAGCAACCACATAACTTTGCGGGCCCGGAAGCTGAAATAAAACATCATGACTATCACAATCCAATGATCGTAAGCAAACTTAATTTGGCTCCTGATGTATCATTGTAGTTTGTAGGAAGCAAAATGCTCCCATATGCAATATTTCGTGAATTTTAATCACTTTTATGGTTGAGCTATCTATGTATTTGTTTCGTTATTAACAAAATCGTTTGGAAATTCTCTATTCTCTATTGATGAATCTTTAAAATAATGGTGAAGGTATACCATACCACAAACCTTAAAATACTCATTGAATAAATGAGTAATAATATATTTTATAGGTGTATTATTCCGTAAACTTATACTTTTGTAATTGCAACTATTCAATATATTTCATGGAAATGAAAATAACTTTAAGATTAAAATACTTTTAGTAAATAAGTGAATACCTTATTGGATTGTAGCGAATTTTGTAGAGAAACTGGGACAGGCAAAGACTGACCACCGTAGTGAACAGCATGACCCGACTGAGGAACATTTGACGAAGCTGATGAACTGACTGCAGCCAAGCCACTCAGACCCGGAGTAGCAGCAGTAAGAGACGACCCACCATAATGAACTAAAAGATTTGAAATTTAAAAAGGTTTAATAATGATGCATGTACTAATATAGGGCAAAAATTCTTTTGGCTTTTTTTCGATTACAATTTATAAAGCTACCTGATCCACCATAGTGGACAGTAACTGGGCCATGTCCTGGTCCAGGAACATTAGGAGCAGCAGAACTGACTGCAGCTAATCCACTTAATCCTGGAGGGGCTGAGGCGATGCCTACTGCAGTAGCTGCAGTCAAAGACGGTGGTCCGCCTACTCCAGATGACCCGGGCATTCCACCTCCTCCAGAAGAACTCAGTGTTAAAGTTATTGTTTGTTGGTTAGGGGGATTATTTCCAGGAACTTCGCGAATTACATCTAAAAATACACATCTCCATTGAAGCACCTTACCATTTACAGTGTCACTCAAAAGTTGTACAAAATCTTACCCATAGTAAATTCGCGAAGTTACGAGTAATTGGTGTTAAAGCAACCGCAATTGCTTTAGTAGTATATCGATCTAATTTCCTTCCTTTCACAAAAATAAAATAGTGTCTTTCCAAAATCGTCCTAAAGATGAACGTAATTGGCCAGACCAAAGGAAATATCTAGATTCATTAAAATTCAAACATACAATTAAACATTGCAAGTCATTCATGGTTTATGAAGTCTGTACAAAACGGAGGGTGGCACCTAATCGATCTAAATTGTGTCCTACTGCGGACAAAATATTCTGACCGTTTGTAGTACACACCCCAAAATTGACATATTGTAACTATGCTTATTTAAGTAAGATACCATGATAATGCAATTAAGACTGAATTAATATATTTTACCTTCTAAAGTTATCAATTAAATTTTCTTTGGAATAAATCCGTAAGCTGGGATTTGCGGTGTTAGTATTGGCTGTTGAATAAAACACGTTCACTTTTAAAACTATTGATTATATTAGCATATTTCACACTTAAGCTAAATCAAAAATTTAATTTAGAAATTTCGGATAATGGAAACAAAATTAGCTACATTTCTACTTTAAACTTTACAAATGGGACTAGCGTCTATGCCACGATAATTGCTAAAGAGAAACTGGAATTTCTTAGTACTGAATCAATAAACAGAATAAAATTAGGCGGCCAGATAAGTTCAATATTACTTGTTATCAGGCATTAACGTTTTGAATTTATCGGACATGAAAGAATAACGAACTGCATTTTCGTACCTCCTTAACCGTATGTACTCTAATCAAGATTAGAGATAGCATTGATGCCGCACTTCGTCCTTATTTCGATATAAATTTCCAGTGTAAAATTTGTTGTTTCGCCACCCCCTTAGTCTTCAGTTCTTGTCGGCTAGAGAAAATTGCACTAGCATTTTATAATACTACAAAAAAACGATAATAATTTGTTAGCCAAGTCTAGTTCAATGAATCAGGACACAGAACTCTAAAATCAGTTTGGCTCTCATTTGATTATTTATTTGGCAGACACTCACCTCTCCACACTCTCCAGACGACCACTAATCAATGGCTGCTAGTTCGGTACTTTGGGAACTTGATAAAACGTGAAAGTACACTCACACTAAAAAGTTTTAGACCATCAAAAGCGCAGCAAAACAAAGCCATCCCCAAAACGATGTGACTTTGTAGGATTCTGTGGCGGTTTGAAGTTGAAAATAGATGTCCCATTGTGTAGTCACTTTTACTTCTAGCCACCCGACATCCACCTATAAACTACCCGAAATGAACATACGAAACATTAAATTGGTAATAAACTGTTGGACACATAATGTATCGTCATCACTGGACTATTTACAATTATTTTCAACCCAGCATAGCAAACAAACAGTTAAAAACGCAGACAGAAGTGAACAAAGGGCAACAAAATAATTTGATACTCATTTTCCGAAGGGACGCTTGATTATTAACTTAATATTAGTAAATTTTAGGTTGAAATGATTAACAGTCTGCGATAAATTAAAAAACATAATCGTTAATCACGAGTGTACTATGTTGTGAGTCAAAGCTCAATTAACATTGCTTAATCAATCAATTTTGACTTTTACCCTGATTACAATGAAAATGCAGATTTTCGAGCAACTTACTAGATATTTTTCCAATTTTGTATCATAATTCTTGGAGATGAGTTTTAATTTATCCATTACTCCTCCTGAATAATCAATGCCCTTTCTGTGCATCATCCACGAAGCTTTAAGTGAGGCTGCGGTGGGGACTTTTTGTAAATGAGCCGGCATTTTTTATAGCTTGAGAGGCATATGCCAATTTTTGATGGCCTATGTTCTTGAACTGTAGAAGGCGTCTATCGGCTTCCCTTATCGATGAGTCTTCAGGTTTGAGATAAGAATTCCTTTTATCTTAATCTCGATCTTACCAAAAATGCCCTGAAGAGACCACCCAGCAGAATTAGAACTGCAATTTCTATAGCTTGGAAGAAAAAATATCTTGAGCATGAAAAACTCCAGCTGAGCTGGAGTCTACTGTATGGTGGGATCTAGAAACTGTTCACTCTACTTTTACCATGTAAATGAGATTTCTCTTATGAGACTTAATCGTCATATAAAACTTTCAAATGAAAACATGACATGATGAAAGTCATAATATGACTTCCACACAAATTGGGGTGTTAGGCGTAGTTGGAGAAAATTATGGTTTCTTGTGTCCCAAATTGTAGCCCATCTGTTTTCAGCATTTAGTGGTGTTACGAATACATTATTATGATAAGTATGTATTTTGTATGTGTAGGTATACTACTCGTGTGTTTTGTATTGTATCATCATGTGTGTAGGTGCATACCTTAATGTGTTATTAATATGATACATGATTACATGATAAAGATGAGTGTTGGCTGGCTCTTTTCCTCTGGCCTAATACTACAGCTGCAACAACCAACCAACTACGGTTCATTCACGCGGTTTTCTTGCAGTTGCTGGTTGCAGTGACAGTGACAGCTCTCGGACATCGGACTTCCACGCTGTCCGGACTTGTCCACGTATTCTGAAACACAAAACATCAAATAAGTGGTAACTATTTTTAATTGACACATTTTTAATCTAAACTTTTGTACTATTCATTGTTGTCGTGTCTTTTGAAGTCTTTTAATTTATTCGATTTCAATCAGCCATTCAAAAATTTGTCATCTGTCACTCACTAGTATTCAGTTGTTAATATTAATCACTTTTTTTCAATGCTGATTTTTTAATGTCAAATTTTAACTGGTTGGAAAATCATTTAGTATCAGTATTGTTTTGTCTTAGTCGGCATTATTTTTGTAATTTGGTGTCTAGAACCAACATTATTGAGTACAGAATAACATAATTATGACATTTAGACTTATTTGTAGGTTTGCCAACCTAACCCTATGTATATATTTCTATATTTTGCATTCACTAGTATTATTCGTTACTGATTATCAAATTATCCAAGAAATCTCGTAATTCATTAGTATTAGTATTCAATCCATCTTTAACGAAACTGTTTATTCAATAATTCTAAATCATGTAGGAATATGTACAAAAAATGAGTTATATTGCTCTAATTAATATTTTACCTGTATAGGAGTTAGTAAACTCCATTTTGTTACAGATCCAAGCAAGCAGCGGGTGCTTGCTTAATTGTTGGCAGCCAAGATGGGTTTAAGCTGTAGCCTTTTGACTGATTTAGAGGCCAATGATTATCTTAAAAAATTCTGCAGTGCCGAAAGTTTGTCCCCTAATGATCCGATTTGGAACATGTTGTTCTCACACTCGTTGCGCCCTGTGTTTACTAAGTAAGTACACAGAGATTTCTTCAAAATAATATTTGCATACCTTGTAATACAACTTTACTAATTATCAATTCAAATCCTAATTTGATTTTTGTAGGGATGATAGTTTTATGCTGGATGAGAGTGTTGAAAATCTGAGAAACCATTTTATGGTTAATAATCTGAATACTAAGAATTTTGCGTCTTTAGTAAAGGTGTTCGTCTTGCGAGCTATCGAGTTAAAGTCATCCGTCCAGACTTGCGAGTAAGTAGTGTGCATTGCAAGGGTAGTCTTAATTTAAAGCTTTGATTGCTAACAGACAATTTTTGTATTTTTTTAAACTTGTAATGTGTATTTATTTTTGTGTCATTTAGTACCGTGTTCATTTGGCAAGCATATAATGCACTTTTTATGATTCGCAACTTGTGCAAATATTTCGTGGAAACTGTTGGCGAGGACAACTTTAAGCATCATTTTCAAGCTTTCAGTAGCTCTCGTAAGTATTATTTTACATTATATGATCAATAAAATGTTTTGTCGTTGGAATTTTATCATGGTTATTATGATTTTGTTGCATATTGGAATTGTAGATCCGGAAAATGGAGATTTGGAAAATGGTGAGACACCGATAGAAGAAAACGACATTTTGGAAATGTTGATGGATTCTTTAGTAAAAATTATTACTGAACTTCCCGTGAAGAGCAATACTTATGTTTTACATTTGGAGGCTGTGAATACGCTGATTATACTATTATCAATACAGATGTATTGGGCAAAGTCGGCGAGCAAAATTGAACCTTTTCGGTTAGTTTTATTATAGTACTTTACTAAATTGCTAAATGTCCATTGCATATTCACTGTTTCATTTTTACAGAGTTATAATGCAAGGTTCACCTTCAATATTGGCTCCAATGTTAACTCGTACTTTATTAAATAACTATATTCACCAAAGAATCCCTCCTCAATCTATTTGGCACAATGAAGAAGTGGGCAGCATTATCATTGGAGTAGCTAGTAAGTTGATAGATTATATACCAATATAAGATGACTTGTGACTTATGGTATATTAACAATAAATCTTTTTTGTTATGATGTTGAATTAATTTAATGTTGTGTAGGTGGAATTTGGAATATATTAAAAAAGGGAGTTGGACTAGGAAAAGCAAAAGACATTATGGATGGACTGAGGACACATAATTTAGCAGAGCATTCGTTGTACCTTCTTCTCATTTTAATAAACCATTGCACAAATGCTGGCGATGTAAATGCACATAACCCTTATCGTGAAGCCATTATTTCTTTTGGCAATGAGAGCGGTGAGTAAACAAATATAAAATGACTTATTTACTAGTCGAATGCCTCCCTTTCTGATGAACGAATGTGTACGAATGGATTATTTGTGTACGAACATTATCTTTATTGTTTCCAGTTGATGAAGACGAAATGCTAACTATTGAAGCTCCGTTGTTCAAGTTAAACTATGCAAAACTGTACGATACGATATGCGCACAGATAACCACCGACGACACCACCTTACTTTTGTACATGCTTATTCATCGCAACAGCGCATTCAAGTCTTACATTATGGCTCGATCCGACATTGAGTTTTTGGTAACTAATCCAATTTTATTTTTATTGACCAATGTGAAACCAACTTAACATTTCAACGATGTTTTTTAGCTGCTTCCTATTCTTAAAACGCTGTACAACGCTCCGACAAGCACCTCTCATCACATATACATGTCTCTGATTGTCATGCTGATATTGAGTGAAGACGAGTTATTCAACCAGCAAGTTCATGATATAGTTAGTACAATATCTCACGATGTTACACGAATATTAATGATATACTCCAATGTTTTTCAGAACGAATAAATTTTGTAATTGTGATCACCAGGGCTTAAAAAATATAACATGGTACACCGAACGGAGTGTGACTGAAATCAGCCTTGGCGGCCTCATTGTACTTGTCGTTATCCGGACGATTCAGTACAACATATTAAAAATGAGGGTAACATTTTTGAGAGTTATAATGTATCTAATATAAATAGGTTATGGCATGTCTCTACTATTCCTAGTAACACTGAATGTAAAATCATGATTTTAGGACAAGTATTTGCACACGAATTGCTTGGCTGCTTTGGCCAATATGTCATCGAAATTTCGTTCGCTGCACCCTTATGTTGCTCAAAGACTATTGAGTTTATTTGAAACTCTAGCGAAACGCCATGCCAAGTTATTGGAGCGCTTAGGCGAGTTTGGAGGAACAGAATCTGAGCAAGCGAGTGAAACGGTAAGTTGTGGTAAAAATTAATTGTTGCATTTCAGCTCAACAACACATTTTTTCTGATCGTCGATTCAGGTGCAAGATATAAACGTCTTGGAAGAAGTAATCAGAATGGTCTTAGAAATATTGAATTCAGTACTTACACATCAACTTCCGCAAAATCGTCATCTTGTATACACTCTCTTGTACAAGCGACAAATATTTGATTCCTTCCGAGATTATGATGCGACGCAAGATTTGGTTTATAACATGGACGTTGTAAGTTTCAGACGTTCGAGAATTATTATCTTATGTCATCTAATCCAAAAGGTCATAAATAATTTGTTATGTTTCAGGTAATTAATTACTTCTCAAAGCGTCTGGGCTCTGAGCATCATGACTTGAGTGTTTCAGAAGTTATGGATAGAGTTGAGGACGGAGTTTTACATTGGACTCCTGATGTCATGCGGGTCAGTGTTTTCTCAGGAGTTATTTTCTTACTTGTCTGCGTTTTTTAAAAAAATAGTATAAGGACACTAATATTTATTTGTTCCTAAATTTTGATTTGTAGAAATTTCCTGATTTGAAGTTTCGGTATGTGGAAGAGGAAGAACCAGAGGACTTCTTTATTCCCTACGTATGGTCGCTTGTATACAAAAACTCTGGTCTGTACTGGTCACCTATTAACTTGAGCTTATTCAGCTCTGAAACTGAATACTGTATCTAAATTATCTTCATTTCGAATAAAGGTATTCCTTTAATATTTGTTAGGTTCAACTATGCATTGTATTTGATGCAATATAATAACCAATATAAGAGCATAAACGTGCCTAAGTGGTCGATATTGGGAAAGGGGTTTCGAATTTATGTGGATATAAGTTCAAGTACTAATAAATGTGTTAAGACAGGCTGAAATATTGTCCTAAAAATAAATAATGTTTGGTATTTTCTAAATGATCAAATAGGTGGTCTTTCAGTCTTTCATATTTCTCATAATTAATCTGTTTTTACTTTTCTTTTCGGGATTTAGTCAAGTACTCACGTATGGATTGAGTCACTACTATATAATACAGATAATACACAGTTTGAAAAGTATCCAATAGAAATTAATACCGGTCTCTAGAGATTTTATTGTAATCGTGAGTCAATTTCCTGGAACTAAATATTCCCCGATATTTGTGTTTGTTAATTTGTTATCGTAGTTTTAGCTATCTAATGTTCAATCCATTCTTGACCTACGAAAATGTTTATTGAAGATGGGGTTCCATTATTGACATTGACGGTGAAGGAGATAGCAGAGTTAAAATGTCTTTCTCTCATGAAGTTGGACGGGCAAACCAAAAAACTTTTAAAATAGTCTTCTACTTATATTGATTGTTCAGACGCAGTATTGTTAATTTTCAAATTATATTTATGATATGAAGACGTCAAACTGTAAGTTGAACGCTGGAGTGTCAGAACAATTACATATTTACTTTTTGATTTGTTTTTATGATTTGTTTTTATGATAATATCGAAGCAAATATTGAATGTATTAGTGATAGCATGATCATATAAAGAATGGTCACCGCACTCCCTATTCCATTGCCTCAATAGTTAGAAATAAAATTGACGATATTCCAGTAGATGGTCTTAAATCGTTTAGGAATATCGTCAATTGTATTTCTAACTACAGAATACAAGTGCGATAACCATTTGTCTATATACCTATCAGGTAGGGATACGATTAATATATTTAGGTGTAATAATCACAGATACCTTATTTTAGTTATTTTATGCACCATCATGCACGCCTATCCAAACATACCTATACTTTTCTACTTACAGTTAACAAAAAATGACAGCATATGTAAAATTTATTCTATAAATGGTTGTAAGCAAGAGAAGAGAAGCCGTTCAAGCTTCATCTTTTCTAATCAGTATATCTCCACCTGCCCTACCGGATAAATAATATGAATATTCTGGTTTCTATTAAAACTATTTCCCTACTTTATTATGATGAGGTGTACCATATATAATAATATGCTGTGTACTGCATAAACGTTGTAACATATTATCACAATGACCTACCGTTTTTTCGCAGTGTTATTACCATGCGCGTGTGTTTTTAATAGTGTATCATGTCAGCTATAATGTTATAAGTAGATTATAATTAGTAAATATGAGAATTTCTTTTACGAAAACTCTTGTACATAAAAGAAATAACGTAAAATGTGTAGCAATCGGTATTTAATGAATGTATGTAAATATTATCGCACATAGTTATAGATTAAAGTAGAATAGTAGTTTACACGAAAGAAATGCGCATTCAGTCAAAATGTGAGTACCTAACCGAATAATTTATAGTCCAATTTGGAAGTCATCTTTTATTTATTGCGGCAATGTTTTGCCAAGCGCAGCGCCTACACAACTAATGTGTACGAAACATGAAATAAATTATATTTTGTAGTAAAACAATTTTGTACCTTATTCCTCTGCTAAATATTTATTTTGGAGCGATTTTATTTTACAATAAGATGGTTTACGTACATAACAATAATATTTCAACTTCAATTATTATCAGGAGTTGGGTAACAGAGCTTCTTGTTAGACGTATGTCTTAAATATTACGTATTCATAAATTTGATAAGAGGTAAACAGTCTGCCTACTAATGCACTTTCTAGTGCTTTTATACAAAAACGACACAATCCCTACACTCAACATATTTCTTTTGTTAAATAGCTGTTTTCAAACCATAATCGAGAAACATGGATCTTTAACCAACAGTTTATAGCAATGTGAATACCGTCAACATCAACTATATATTTTACAATTAGAAAAACAGATATTACTTGTCTTTAATTATTATACACTAGTAAAGGTTGTCTTCACTATAATGTGTTCTAACAATGAATCTAAAACTTGTACACTTACACTAAGATATAACGGTTACACTGTAATTTAGCACATTTTGTCCAAACCAGTAACAATAAACTACGTAGCATCGATAACACGACTAACGACCTTAATAATTACTAATGCTACACTTCAAGTAGCGAATACTAAAGCTATTTCTACAATTACATTCTGCGAACATTATGAAATATTTCAAACGACATTGTACAACTTCCATTTCTTAAACAAAGACACATTCACTCGCTTATAAAAAGTCTCATCTGTATAATAGTAATTAACCGTATTTTAGCAGAATGCATTGACAACAATTCCCAAATTGTTGTCAACATGACATCGGAACACTGATGCATGTGGTTATGCGTACAACTACGTCCACACTCTATTTCGTTTCCTAAATATTCATAATTATTTGTCTGTTCTGTACTCAGGACTCGCAATACTCAGTAATATAAGACAGCGTTTTCTTATACTTCTTAAACTGCTGAACTGGAGTCGTGAGCGCAATAAACACTACAGTTCTATTTACTCTACTAATAATGATTGTTACTTTAACATCCGTTTCTAAGTCAGCCTAAAATCTATTCAATATCCACCATCATAGTAAGTAGCACATATAGCGATGACAGAGCAGATAATTTACCAGATTTAATAACTACATATTAATACATTGATCGTACTTATGTAACACTAAATATTTTTAAGAAAGATTGAAAGCTTCGTCAAAAACAGTAGTGAATGCACACTTTATATTTATATTATATATTGAAAATCCGTAAGCAATGTATTTTCTTTAAAACGATCTAATGACATTCAAAATTTTTCAGAAATACAGATTCAGAGTTGCATAATTTGTCGTACAAATGTGTGTGAAATTTGAATGCTTGCTTGTGCTATAGTAGCATTGACATTTGATTATTAATAGAGTACCTTTAATTAAATACAAGGACAAAATTTGATCATTTGACTTTGATTTGACGCATATAATTTGATTCCCATTCATCATTAAGTATTATTTATAATCATTCTGAAAGTTCAAGCATCAGAATAAAACGCTTCGTGGCTGTAAGAATCAGAAAATTTGGTAATACACAGATAGAAGAAATAAGTAAAAAAAAACATTTCGTTTTCCAACGTAAAAATCATAGAAGCCATTTTAAGCAGACTTCGTCGATAGGAATACAAATTGTGTATCATATATTTTATTATGCAACCACCACTCATTAATTAGTAGTAACATTCATTGACTCATTATTATTGAATAGCCACATTAACCACTGAAATTGTCTATTAGTATTTGGTTCTTGGTGTTAAACGTAAGGCCAAATATCTCTGTCTACTTTAAAATGTTAAATGGCAATGAATATTAACTTTCTATAATTATATACTGTGTGCTTTAGGCAACAAAATGGTTTCGTTGGTTTCGTTATTCATAAATTAACTAAAAATGAGAATCTTTAAAGTTACTGAAATCAATGGACTAACTTGAAATTTCGTTTGAAATATGCTTTATAAATGGACCATAGTAATGCTGCCTGTAGGAGATTCGACTGCTATGCCTGGTAGATCGCAGATAATTTGAATTAATATTTGACTATAGACGACACGATACGATAAGAAGTGTCGCCAGATTTCCTTCCAGACATCCATGTCATTTAAATCAACCCATACAAGATTTTATCAAAGCTTATTTTTTGTGTTTTGACAATTCTACAATTTAAATCTTTCAAGTTCTCCATCCTAAAAACCTGTGGCTGCCCTAGCAGTCCTCTTTTTAACAGAAAGAATTAGAACAATAAAAGTTTAGAAAAAATATACTGCCATTCCAGAGATAATCAGTAAACACCGTCCATCGTCCAGGATTTAGACAATTGTTCTGAATCGACTAGGTTAATGGAAGTGAAAGAATACTTTAACTTTCAGCACAAGTACATCTCCATTGGTTCTATTGGACTTATCAAAGGGTTAATATTGCTTTACAAGTAATGTTTCAAAAAAGACCTGAAATTAAATTATTGGAAAGTTTTAGGACCCCCACAAATTTTTTGGACCGAACGCAGAAAGATTCAAAGATATAGGACTCCATAGTTATCGAAATAAGGATTACTTTATAAAGAAAAGTAAGTTTTGATAATAGAGCCGATTTTTCATCATTTAAATTGGCTCATACAAACAGTCGTGAACCTCTCTTTACTGGACAAAGTAAAAAATGGAAACCACAGAGAGAAAGAATTATAGATCGCGAAAGAACTTCAAAAACAACAGTACGGCAGCCGACCTCATAAGATAACACAACATCGACAATAACGCTGCCTTGATCCACCAACAGGAGGGGGTGGGGTCATTGGAGCGAAATAAGCGTGGACGCGAATATTTGGTAAATGATTCTATAAATATCAAAGATAAATAAAAGTTAACATAACATTACAATCTTCTAAAACCTCCCCAATATACTTCGAATAAGGGCTTACCCGAAGTCTACGGATCCCAGCTCGAGTTATAAGTTGACAGTCATAAAGTTCAATGCGCTGAAGATTATGACATGATACAAGATGCTCCAAAGAGGCATCAGTTATTAGTGGACAATTATCCAGTTCCAGAATAGTGAGATGTTCGGCTGAACATGGGGCCATTCCTAACTGCCTGATCCCATCATCTGTTATCAATTCACAGTGTGACAGGGTCTAGAAATTCAGGAAGGAAAATTTATATATTATTGCAAATTAATGTTTGGAGTTTGATTTAAGGTAAAAGATTACAAGCTGTTCTAGACGAGGACATCCAGTGGCCAGATACGTTAAAGTGTTATCTGTTATCAGAACACAGTCTTCCAGATCCATTTTTTCAAGATAATGACAATTCTAAAATAGATGCATTATATATCATACAAAATGCCCAGTACAGTTAAAAGAGTATATTCGTGGGATAAGCCATACCCTTGCCAAGGCTTGGAATCCCCCATCGGTAAACTGAGAACATCCTGCAGCTTCAAAAGTACTGAGTTTGTGGCAGTACTGAGACAAAGCCATCAAAGATGCGTCCGTGAGATTTGGACAGCCAGATAAACACAAGTAATGTATATTTGGACAACACTGAGCCATTCTCTGAACCGCTTCGTCGGTTAAGGCCTGAAACGGAAACAATCGTCATTCAAAGTCGATGGAGACATTTAAAAGCGTAGAATATTGTGCCTCTTGTAAATAAAAGTATTACAGCTGCTCCATTAAAATTAAGAACTTCAAGGAGAGGGCAATTAGTGGCCAAATGGATCACAGAGTCGTTATCAATGAATAGTCGGCCTTTGGCAATAAAATTTCTGAGTTTCGGACATCCACGGGCCAGCAAACTGATTCCTACCATTTTAAATGTTAATACACATCTCTTCCGTCTCTATGCGTACAATTAAAAAGTAAACAGTAATACCTCTTTCGGTGATATTGTCACACCAAGATATATCGATATGAATTAAATTAGGACATCCTTCAGCAACTGCCTTCAACGATTCGTCGGAAATATTTGAGCAAGATGCTAAATCCAGTCGCTGCAGCTTACGTCCATTTCGACTCAAACTTATACAAGTTCTACATCACGCACAAAATCAAACATATAACATTTCTATCGCGAATATTTACTAACTGTACGTAAATTGAGCAACTATGTACTCACACATCTGTAATTTGTTTGCACTCTTCGAGGTTCAGGACTTCAATGTTGTGGCATTGCTGTGCAAACGTTTTCATGGCACTATCTGCCACAGACTGACAACCTCGTAAACTCAATTGCTTCAGAAATCCACCCGATCTTCTGGAGATGTTTTCGACCACAGGACCCTGTACTCATCCAGGGTTTGAATTTAATAAAATCACTTGTTCCTTGTTAATTGTTAAAGGCTAAATTAATTCAAGTTTATGCTTTCTATGCATACCTCTATATCAGTCTGGAAATTGAATAAATCAATTTTTTGCCAGTTACTTCCATCTAGGGCAAGTAAATTCCATGACTTTGAGACTTGGGCACATCGGCAAAGAGCGACAACATCCAAAAATGAAAAAATCCTCAAAAGTAACTCTTTTGGTAACTTTTGGTTTATTAAAGCTTCTTCTTCCAAACAAACGGAATTTTCCTAAAATTTTACAGAAATAAGGCACAAAATATGAAATAAACGACGCACTACTTAGATTTGGAAAGTAATTAACAATAGCAATTATTATTTGTTACCTGTCCGTTGTAAACGGGCTTCATATCTTTAAATTTATTCTAAAAATAGTAAAAAATAGTACAATAGATCCAATGAATTAAGTTCTAATAAAAAATGCTAGCCAGTATCGTGTATGTACTGTGGAAACCTAAATAAGTGACTTTATATGACTAATAGTTTGTTTCCAATCCAGTTTTAAATGCTTACGTGAAACTTACCATATTTGTTAAATTTACTTCTTCACGTTTCTTTTGGACTCAGAAAACCTTTTAGCAGAACTATAGTAAGAGCTTCTTGCGAATCTGGATGAGATTGGAGTTTTGTATCACTCTAAATAGCTTTTACATCAGTACTTTCTGTGAAATTGTACATACAGAATTAAGGGCTAATTATAACATAATTTTGTAGAATTTACGTCATTGTGTTTACTCACCTCATGCATCGGTTAATTCTGTCAGCTCACACACTCATATTCAATTCTGAAAAAATTCAATCCTTTGTTAAAAAATTTATGTTATTTTTATTAAGAACTGAAGAAGAAATGCTGTTAAGTATACAGTATACAGGTTCTTTCTGCATATACCGTATCTAAACTACCGTAGTCGGTATTGGTCTATTAATTTTGTCTATTCAAAGGCTGTAATGTACCACATAGTAGAATATAATTTTAGTGCTAACTAGTTTCAAAGATTTTTCAAAGAATGTTTTATGATTTAGTTTCTGTAACAGTAAAATATACTTTTATTTTAATAATGAGAAAAGAAAGAATTAAAGAAATGAAAGATTAATTGATCTTGTGTTAGTAAACAGGTGAAACATTCTGAAATTTGCAAACATCTCTGCACAATGAAATCCCAAAACTTTCACCAACGATTATTTTATCAGTCAGGAACCAGTATTTTTAATCTTAGTGTATTTCATTTTAGTACAACTTACCATAAATTAATGATCATTATTAGGAATTATGATTGACAATCTTGATCGCGTTACATCCACATAAATTGAAAATATTCCCTCATAACGTATTAAATGGTCCGTTTGATTCGTTCGGTGACCACTAATATTTCATAGAAAATTCGAATCTAATTGTTGGAGTTGGGTCTGACTGGATAATTGGACAAAAGTAAGTGTTGACAGTTCGTTTATGTTTACATTTGAAATGACTTTCCGTACACCTTAAATTTTCAATAATTTTCCACTTGGCAGTGACAAAATCCCAAAACGTAGTTTCAGACTAGATACTTCCAAATTACTATTTCTAATCATCTGTCTAGTTATTTTTGAAAATTTTGAGCTGTAATTTTTTAAATTAATATTTGAAGTTGGGAAGTTGAACTATGAACAAGGAGATAAATAAATTGGCCACTGAAAATGGTAAGCAGTATCATTTGATAGTTTTCTAATCGTTTCTGTGCATATGGAATACATTATATTCTTTCGTCGAGCATTATCCACGACTGGGGTTTTGAAATTGCAGAAATATGATAACAAACTACAACTGACAACAGAAATATTCATAAACACTGACGACAAAATTATAGATAAATTCAGCACTTGCACCTGCACCTCTGGTGTGTGTCTAACAAAAAACACTTTGTGGGATTGCTACTTATTGCACAAGTAAGGATCCGCCAAATTACGGATTATTTGATAAAATGGAAATATTTTATCTCATGTCATGTCGACAACTATTAAATGTCAATTGCTGTATGGTGTCTTTGTATCTACTGTGTATCTACGACTATTATTATCGAACTGCCATTTACATACCAAATGACAAAACAAACAACAAAATCAAGACAGCTGATTCTGTGGCGACGGCGACTCTCTGCCTTCCCAGAACTCCCTCATACCACGATTAGATAGTAGAGTCATACCCATCAGCCTCTAGGTTGTTCACTTCAATTCTTTGTTACAACAAACCAGGAATATACCATCTCTGACTCATATGTAATCCAACTTACTCAGAAAATCATGACATCCAAAACCATCCCATGAAATTATTTCATTATCATTATCATACCAATTCTTAATTTTACATCTGTCCCTCTTTCCAGGTTTGCAAGATTAGCAATAAAATTTAAGACAAGAATAATATACAAAAATATTAATAAGTTTCGGGAAATATTTCCTCACTATATAATACGGAAAAATCAAAAAACGTGGAGCAATTACAAAAAAAATAATATTTTAAATTTTTTGAAAACATAACTACCTAAGTAGGACTGTTAGTAAAATTTTCTGACCATGCATTTGTTGAGCTGATACTATATCATTTTATACTATTTTATTACAAAGTCGTAAAGAAATCCATTCTCATAGCAAACAAACTGTTGTTTTCTGTTTTAGCCCCAGTTGTACACAAAATAAGAGATCCCTAATCCCTACTTTCTACGACTGCAATTTAACTTCCCAGGCGCGAAATACGACTGCACATTCTAGCGCAATTAATTGAAATACCATTTACGTGCGGCTATGTAAAGTTGGCCATGTCATACCACTCTCTGACAATATTGATTGAATATTTCATTTTCAATTAAAAAAGTAAGTCGAAAGGATTATTATTGCATAAAACAGTGATTAAGAAATGCAGACATACCTGTAATGAGCCCATGTAATTACATGTATATATTGTATTGCCAATTTTGATGTAAAAGATAGACTAAAGTCAAGCAACTGACTCTCGGCATTGAAATTCAACTCTGTCTTGTTATTTGTTGGTTACAGATTCATTAACACCGAATTTCGGGTTTGAAGTCTTCTGTGGCAGCTCACTATATTGCTGGAACTTCCAAAAAATTCTGAAAGTTTGATATATAGAGTGAAAGGTAATTATTCACTTTTATTTTAAATTTTAACTACATTAACAATTTACAGCTTTGGTTCTAATAAAATTGCTGACACGTGTCGTGCTAAAGTTTCATTGCAAATAAATTTACCACCCGACAATCAAGAATTTAGAAATTTTAAATGAATGGGTTTTACAGTACGTATTATAATATGAACATTTACTGAATGGATTTAATTATTCATACAAATTTAATAGAATTATCCTAATTAGATAGCATTTATCAAATTATAAATATTATAGATAGTGGTTCGGACATACTTATGTGGCGCGTTTGGTAAGGCGTCACTAGACATTTGGGTCGAAATATAGTCCTCTGTTTATAAATGTAAAATGTGTCTCACTCTCTATTCCGCTGGTGGAAAAAAATTGCATAAAATCAGAAAGCTTCAAAAAATATTTGAGACGAATAAAATTGGTTGATAATTGGAGTGCAAGTGCAGATAATGGGGTAGGGTGGCAATTAAAGGCAATATTATTTCAGTGGCAAAATTTTCCTGG
Organism: Tomocerus maximus; assembly: GCA_019776445.1. Classification (NCBI taxonomy): domain Eukaryota; kingdom Metazoa; phylum Arthropoda; class Collembola; order Entomobryomorpha; family Tomoceridae; genus Tomocerus; species Tomocerus maximus. The sequence continues at coordinate 18,202 of JABASH010000942.1, forward strand.
TCTTAGAAAAGATAAGTCTTTGGTTTCGTTGCTACCGTACCCCAATATCTTAGATCTTAATAGAAATAATTTCATAGAAAACATTGCCACCAATAAAATAATAACTTTTGTTGCCGTTGCCACCCTACTCGATTAATCTGGAATCCGACAGTAAAATTAAAAAGAAATTTCGATTAATAAAACTACAAATATAGCATGCAATGTACGCTGCTCTCTTTTTTCTAACTCATTTTCTATTTTTATTTCTCTTCGTAATCTTCCGTCACTTTCCCACATCGTCTTCCCAATTTTCAATTTCCTGCTTCAGTGAAACTTCGCAAGCATCTTAGTATCTATTGCCAATAGCGCTGGCACTGCTGCAACAACATGCTGTTGTGGTGTACCCACGTGCGTCTGCATACACGACCACTAGACGAGGTTGTACTTCCAATTCTACAGTTGCTGTTTCTTAAAATTTCCCTTGGTCACCATGCAGATTTTTAAAATAATTATCGGTTTGGTTTGGATTTTAATTCACATAGTGATCTTCTTGTGTAATATGGCAGTAATAGCAGCATTTACTTTACTGCTAGGTATTGTATCGTCTTTGCTAGCTGCTGTCACTTTTTTGTCTTTTATTACAACATTGTTATCCATGCTGAGTGTTCACCTCGTTGATCTGTTTGAAATGTTTTGGGGTGGTATAGACAGATACTTCCACGAGCAGATGAGAGTCCAAATAATTGGCTGAAGTATGAACAGGGAACATTCTAAAAAGCATTGACATTTTAGTTACTTAATTATTTTTAGGTATTGTTTAGTGTTAGAGACATTATGTTTACGTTTAGAAGCTCTTCAGTTTTGAAGTTTTAAATTAGGTACTGTTTAGCAGAAGCTGGTAAATTTCAAATGTATTTATAGCAATTAATTTTCATTGCATGTTTTAGCACTATATACTATACATCAGCAGTCAATGAATTTGTATTTTTGCAATTTACAGGTAAACGGCAGACTAATCATCATCACAGCATGGAAGTCGGCCACTCAGGAAACTCTAAAGAGAACGGTGACGTATGTGTCAAGGTGGACAATCTACAGAATGAGATAAACGAATCTTCCAGTACTGACATCACTGCTGCAAGAGATAGCATTCCTACCGTCAAACCTAGAAAGGGACAGCAGCTGTCGAGATCGGAAGAAATTCAGCCTCGACAATGTATGTTCTACGTTGAAAGGAAGAAGAGGCGATGCAAAATCTGGGCTCTTCGTCATGATGACTACTGTGGCGAACATGCTAATCAGGATTCTAAGAATCAGCTGGAGGAATTCAGGCGTGTTCCATGTCCCTATGATCCGAAGCAGTAATTTGACATTTGAATTATATAAGTAGTAAGGCAGTGATGGAATTACATTTGTTGCAAAAATATTATGCAATATCTTTTGACTTACTAATTATTACTAATTACATTACTAATGTCTTTTGACGGGCCTTGAGAACTTTTTAGGCGAGAAAACTCATGTGTCTAGACTTAGTAATAATATTGGCCTAATAACGTCGTTCATTTGACTAAGTTTGTATTTTAATTTTTGTTTTATAGTACATGCTATGAGCGTCTTCTTGACGACCACATGAAGAAATGTAACTTCCGGCCTGTTATCCCAGAGTTCTACTTTTCCAAAAATATTAATGCAGGGACAGGTGTTTCGAAGGAACAAAAAGGACTGCGTGAGTTATCTCCGGAAGAATTAAAACGGTTGATCTCCTTGATCCAGAGTGTTCATAAAGGTAAATAATGTGCTCTTGTAATTAATAATCCGGTAATGAGATGGAATCGTGCATAAATGATATAACTATCATCAAACTTATCAGAATATCAACAATTAAAGAAGAACGTGGCAATGGCTCCTGGATTTAAATGTACTGTACTAGGTTAGCGTAAACATGGAATTCAAATGCAGCCAAGATAATCGGAGTTAGTCTTCTCGTTGAAATTCATATATAATAATCATTTTAGATATTAGCAACAATTTATTTGCATTGATGCTTTAGTCAAATTGAATTTCTTTCTAGAATTCTTAGATTCTTTTGACTGTACAGTCCACTTCTAATTTTTTTCTCAATGCATTTATCGAGTTTATCGAGTTGTAATTTCTTTTACTAATTATTTGTTCGCACGCAAGATTTTAAAATGTAGCAAGAAATGTTTTTCGCGATTATTTCTCTCAGTTATGAGCCTATATGTTTTCTGCACGGTTCTTGCACACAAATAGGTAATTAATTCTCCTACATTTGATCGATAATGTTAACTTGTGGAATAATGCAATTTGGTGTAGACAAAGTCCCACTCATCGAAGATAAATACGGAATTCACCCAGAACTGGCGCCGGAACTTGTACGGACTGATGTTGGTGATGCATCCTTAAAGCATGTAAGCCAGAATTCTTCTCTGATTAAGCTGATGGAGGATATGGGTTTGTTAAGAGAATCTACATGTTTTGTTGAGTTCGGATCTGGTAAAGGTAATTCTGTAAATAATATGCAAATCTTATCCCTTAGTCCAATTTTGTTTTACTTTACAATACAAACATTATAAATATAAAGTCACGATTCTTGGTATAGGGGCGCTAACTTACTGGTTAGCACAAGTGACCACGAAAGCAAGTCAGGAAGTCAATACTTCTAAATTCATCCTCGTGGATAAAAAGAGTCATCGCCATAAGAAAGAGAATAAATTGAAGGTATAGTTGGACTACTAGCACACCTCTTTAAATTATCACCAATTTCTACCATAATTGTTGGATTTATTCATTAGGACACTGACGTTGAAGTTGAACGGGTTCGAATTGATATATTAAACTTCAGATTGGATACCATGCCGTCGATTCAAACAAGCGAATGCACAGTTGGTGTTACAAAACATCTTTGTGGTCTTGCGACTGGTATATATAATTAGATAATGAATCTGTAATTTTAATATATATCTCATACGTTAGACATAAATACATTATAATCTTTATTTTCCAGACATCGCTCTTAAATGTCTTCTAGAAACAAATTCATTGGTCTCCAAAGTCAAAGGATTAACTTTTGCAACCTGCTGTCATCATAGCTGTACCTGGGAACACTACGTGGGAAAGGAATTTCTTTTAGTAATCATGCTATAATTATAAATAAGAAATTGTTGTAATATCTGCAATGAGGATTAGCTGAGCAAATATTGCAAATGTAAAAGGATGTACTAGACAAATTTTTTAGATGATTGGAAATTAATTGTTTAATGCTTTTAAGGAATGGGGATTTTCTGACCAAGATTTTAAGGCACTATGTGGCATTGCAACTTGGGCGGTTTGTGGCACTGGTCATGCCCGTTTTGAAGATATCAAAAATGGTGAAAAGGAAGTCGTCAATAATCCTATGTAAGTGACTACTAGTAACCCATAAATGGCTTCACCGTAGTTAAATGCACGCAATGAATGTTATTAAAATGTGTAATAATAATATACTGATTGGGTTGAGCATAGCTACGCCGAACTCGATCTGGATACCTTTGATCGTCGGACATTGGGCATTTTCGCAAAAGAAATTCTGGATTTCGGCCGTGTTTGTTTCATCAAAAAGTTTAACAAGTTGGAAGCTTTCGTATGCAATTTTATTGATTTGTCAACAACATACGAAAATCGCGCGATCGTGGCGTACCTACCGACTGAAGCGAAATAACTGACCTTAAAGTCTTGTGATAAAACTGAGATGCATCTTCTTCGTAATGTAACCAATCTATTGAATTTAATTGCACGATGTTTTATTGGTAGACCAATGAAAAAACTGTAAACTGTAATATCTATAACAAGGCTTTTTATTTTTTTATTTTTAGTGATACCATAGAAAATGTAGTGTGGCGTACCCAATTTACTTTATTGTCAAAAACGGTGTTTCGTTTCACAAGTTTCTAATTTCTAACTTGATAGAGACCAAAAGTCTAATAACTTAATACAGCATACAGTCAATATTCATTAAATATACAATTGTTATCTATATTTTGTATAACTAGATACAGTAGACATTAATTTTATGAGAACCGTTTTATACATTAGAAGTTCCAATTATTCTGTATAGCCCCTTTGCCACCTCTCGAGTTTTGCGTATTGTTCCTGATTTAAGGAGAAATATTAATACTTAAAACTATTTTAAAGATCAATAGTAGTAGTAGCTTTAAAGAATAACATTTCTATCATACACACTAGATGATTGTTGTATACAAACTATTGTTATTACGAAGTCCAAATTCATGCAAAGTAACAGCGATAGAATAAGTCATTAAATATGATTTAAAATTTATTGTGTACGAAAATTCAGGGTCAAAGGTAAATAGTTTCTTAACATATCCAAAACCAGTCGAAAAAGCAAATGTTTACATTTTCAAATCATTCACTTGTAAATATGAGAATTTAAGCTTACTTTGTATAACAGACACACTTATTAACTATACCTATAACTAATTTTCTAATAACTAACTAAGATACAATACCTACAATCGTTTCAAGGTTTGTCTGTAAGTAGTTATTTACTTTTTCGATGTTATCTCTAAATGATTTGGAACTTTTCTAATTTTCATCGTCGTTCATCTTCCTCGTCAGAAAGTGGACTACCTTCTTTTTCTGCGTCATCATACTCTGCTTCATCTTCGGCTTCTGTGTCATGGGCTTCAGTACCTGTTTCTTCCTCCTCCTCAGTATCTTCCAAGTCATCAGTCTGAAATAGTCAATTATACTTATTATTGTAACATAAGAGTATACGTTACATTTAAGAATATGAGTATAATTATTAATATTGTGGTGTTTGTATGTATTTAGATGTTATTAGGTTATCAGGATACCCTTAGTAGTAAGCACTGTAAGTGCAGTTGTTATTCAATGTTGTCTTTAAAGTTTGTTTAAATGATGTTGACCAATTAAAGTAATGTCATATCAAATAAAGTATAACATGTGACATGTAGGTACTTCATTGTACATTCTTCTTTTTAAAATTTTGTGAAGATTGGATTTCACTAAAACATTCTAGGCTTTAGCTTTTGTGACAAATAAGATAAAAATCATCACTTATCATACCATTATTTTTCAAGGAATTCAGGAAAAGCGAAAGCAAACAATTCATAAGTACTACAGGGTGTGACTAGTAAATGCATATAATGAAATTAAACTAGAAAAAACGAAAATAAGACATTTTCTCCTCCATAGCACATCAATAAATAGGAAATGTTGAAATATAATAATGACATTAATAAAATTAATATCAATGGTGGATATTTTGTGTTTAATAGTATCATAACACAGTAGGATGCAGTGATAGGCTAATTTACTGCTCTACAAATATAAATTGGGATATGTCATTTTTAAAGAGATTTATTAGCATGCATGAAGTTTCACCGTGGGTTACACTTTTCAAAGAATGTAACCATGAAGAATCATTGAGGGCCAGCGGCATAATTTCGAATATGGTTTATCATATCACCGTTGCTACAATTATGTTTGCCATTTACTACTACATTAGATTGGATATAGTTTAAGTCAAAATGAAATTCATAAGGATTATTTGAGAAATGCGAAGAAAGTTGTTTTATGTATTTCATCCTGTAATATTAGTGAGACGTAAAAAAAGAATACCGGAGGCATGGATTTGTTGCGAGGATACCCACAGATGAAGCACTGGATGGTGCCCACCCCTTGGTTTCCCGAAGAGCAATAGCAAGTGTGGCAGGAAGCGGGTTTGGCTGTTTGCACGACTCTTTGACTGAAGACGCCGGTGAAGAGTTTCACAATATTCTCACGTTTATTCTGAAGCTTCTTGCCTGAGAAGACAGTGCCTGTAGTAATAATAGATATGATTATTGCATTCACTTAGCAGGGAGGGTGAGTAGATATCGGCAGTGAAAGTCAGACAATGAAAATGTAAAGTAAATCCACCCGGGAAAGTACGTAGAGAATAAACGAAGGTAATGTATTGTGATGTAAAGTAAGTAATGGCAGTGAGTCTAGTGGGTGAGTGAAATGCACTGCGTAGGTACTTATGTCTCATACTTACTTAGGTATGTCTCATAGGCACCTAGCAAAGTATAGCATATCCATGAGACTACTGTATAAGTCAAGTCCTAAGAGTTTGCTAACATAAATGTCTCGTATAGCAATATCCTCGACTTCCAATTCTTCCAAGTTGTCTAACATGCTAAAAACGATAATATTATAGCCACCGACTCTTTTCTGAGTGCATTATTCTTTTGCCTATATCCTCTGCATATATGCTGTAGTACATCGGAGGACACTTAATGTCAGTTGTTTAAGGACAATAACCTCGATATAGAAGTTAAGTACCCTTAACACGGTGCCATGGGTAGTGTCAAAGAATATTGTCAATTCTAAATAGGTGTGTGGAATGAGTGGTAGTGGACTACTCATAGGACAAAAGGACTCCATGGCATATTACTCAGCCAGTTCCCCTAAAATGAGAGTTTCACTTAATGTGAGCCCAATGGTAAAAGTTGAGTGTTGGTAGTGTGATAGCCATTTTTGAGACGGGGAACCCATGCAAAATCCATCGCATGATAGCAGCCATTCCTTCTTTAATAATTCAACGGATATAGGAAAGTGGGAGATGAGATTTTATGTACAGAAGCTTGGCAAATCTGTCCACTGCCGATTTAAAGGAGCAAATAAGGCAACTAAACACCTTCTCTGCAGCTATTACAGATATTATTATATTTATTTGTAAGTGTCTATATGATTTCAGCTGTCATACTCTCGCTAAAATAATATGATCGAATCTAGTTAGCTAAGTGAGTTAGTTATGTGCATTGCACTTATATTATTATTATTGGCTTTTAGGACGACAAAAGTATGGTAGTGGGTAAGTTAGGCTAAAAGTGGCCTGGCCATTGTGTACGCTCTTTTAACTCGACTATTGAAAGTTTATTCAGTCAACGGGCTTTGAAATCCTATCACTTAAACCATTCAAAGGTTAAATTAAACTGTCTCGTTCTATAGTTTCATTCATGACATTCAGTCGGAGTGAGCCGATAAGCAGTGTGATTTTCTTCTGGAAGAATTTAAATGGCAATAGCCCTGTATGTACAATGGAGAATTGCAGTTTGCAGTCACAGTCGAATTTCGGCCATCAATCGTCACTCACTTGGAAACTTACTTAGGATTATCATATTGTAGGTAAGTGCAGCTCACCATTGCTTTGGAATGCTAGAGGAGTGCAATAGCCCAGAACACTCCGAGAAAGTTTCACTTGCCGACGAATGTTTACGTCCCCTCGTAAACCCTGCTTCTCTCCATCCCTCTTGGTATATGCAAAGTTATTGTCCAGTCCTAAACAGTATTATTCGGATAAAATACTAAAACGGTTAAAAGCATCATCAATTATCATCGCTATTGTTAATCTTATGGGTCTTAGCAATATGTTTACTTTGGAAGAACATTGGATATCAAATACATGCACACAATCATTTGGGACGAAAATTGGTATTTTTCACATTTTGTCATAAAGAGAATGATTAAGACGCAGACAACATTAAAAGGAGCCTATTATCCAATGTAAAAACTTTTTAAATCTATCTGTACTTTAGTAGGCGTCTTAAAGGCGTGGCAAGACATTAAATATTCAAATTAAAATCGACTAACTGCACAAGGATATTTTCTATGCACTTCTTAATATTGTGTAATAAGTATATTTTCAAACAGGACATCATCTACACATTAAAGCATTTGCTATTGAATTACGACAAAAGTTTCAGACAAATCCAGTCATTCGCTAGGAAAAGAAAGCAATAAAAGAGAAATATTATGCACAAAGTGCATTGAATGTCCCTATGTGCACAAAAAGAAATAAAATCTCTCCGCATCAAGCAAACCAGGAATATCATTACCATCACGTTATAGGATCATATAATCCAAATTTTTTGACACTTAAAATGCATTGATGCTGTCTCAGATATCCCATCATTACTCTTCAGCATTGTAACTAAATATTATTTTGTTTAAATCCTTATTTACATATTTAACAAACAAACAAACTAGCTTGTTTTCATCTCACTGGCACCTATATGAAAATAAAAAAATAAAAACGGATATCCAGTGATGACACTTACAAGTATTCTAAATATGCTCATTTTCCACAATTAATGTTCTCAGAACTAACATACATTCTAATTGAAACTCCTTAACTTTATCAGTCAGTATTGGCAGCTGAATTGATAAAGTGTTTCGTATTCTGCTAATTAACAAAACGTATTGCAATTTTTTTTTGAAATATTGCAAATATTACAATGTTAATTAATCCCAATTGATTCTCTTACCTATATTGCAATTATTGCTTATCTTGTTGGGAAAGTAACGCTTTTCAATTCTAGAAGGCAATTTTACATGAGTAGATAATGGGAAGTAGATAATGGGTAATAATAATTTTACATGGACTTTTACGCACACTTTCGCACAATCCAGAGTATATTTGGGTTATATGTATGATGAGTATCGAGCAAAATAATTTGGGAAAACGGATATATCAATGGATGGAATCCATCATAAAGATACAGTTCTTGGACTAATCTATAGATCTATAGATACGAATATTTTATGATAGTATGCGCATATCGAAAGCCGAAATACTAATTAGTTCTCATTAAAATATCATGATGGACATACTTAAACGCATATACATATGTACTTACTCTAAACGCATAATATAAAAAAAATCAAGAAATCGGATTAAATTGTAAAATAAAGCAGGTAAGTAAGCAACCCAGTAAGTCTAGAGAAGACAACAATGTCAGTCAATACATTGATCCATATTCATTGTAATATTAAAATGGGGAGTATGGGGACCAAAAGATAGCATTTATAGGCACTTAAACTTTAAATAAATGTGATAAAATGCATTGAATGTCTACTACCTGAATAGGTTTTGAAAAGTGCAGCTAGGAGGAAATTGGTAGAAAATGTAACAAGCATTTCCGTTTAAAGTAAGGAGAGGGAGGAGGGAGTGAAAATAGGAGAGAACAGAGTATAATTACCGAAAAACTTTTTGGCAAGTGTTTTATTATCAAAGGAGAAATCGTTGTTCATCAGAATGTGTAAAGTTGCATCTTGTTCCAACATGGTGTAGTGGATGTCGGGGAAATCCATCTGGAATTTTGATATCATTAATTAGGAGAATGCAGACATTCTCATACTGAGAGAGGTATAAGTAGGAGCAATCTAAAGACGGCTTTATCTATTATTATCATATCGTGGTGGATTGGCTGAGCAGTGGCAGGCAGAGCATGGAAATGTCTCACCCTACCACTGACTCTCCTCCAGATATCTAATGATGCTGATTCAAAGTAACTAAGCTGATGATGAGGAAGCGGAGGAATGCTGGGATGACTAACCGTCATGTGTTGAGGCTGGCAGGAGCTGCACGGGAACAGAATGAAGGTCTTGCTAACTCCTGGTCGGAAATCTAGTTGTTCCAAAGCGTAAGAGATTGCACCAAATGTGTCTCGGCTGCCATTACCTACATCCAACAAAACCCCAACGCTAAATATGATCCTTCACCTCAATTTCAATCCCCATTAATAAGACTCATCAATCCATTTTCATATCTCCTTACTATACTTACTACAAAATTATGCAAACCTACCCAACCTGCCCCACTTCCTATACTATCTCCAAGATAACAACAAATCATCAAAATAACCCATATTCATAGTGAATAGTTTTGGCATGCATTAAATGGATTTCTTAAAAATTGATAGACAGAGAGAGAGAGGTTCTTTCCAATCTTGACATGAATACTAGCAGCGCGACGATTTTTAAGCCTGGTTACGTAACCACTCTACATCTAAATATGAAAAATGGAGATTAAATTTCGTTAACTTAAATATTAAAATCAGAACTGAAATTTTTCGATTAAACTGACATTAGATTTTTTACAAGAAAGAAAGAAATTTCGAAAAGCAGTGTCAGAAAAATTCCTTTTGGGTAAAATTCACACCCGATAAGAATAAGATCCTCCTTAATCTGTATGAATACTGTAAGAAGATGACTAAGTTGTAATAAAAAAGGTTGGGGTGAGAAATCTCATTTTTCTGCATTATCTTTATTTCGATGTCGAGTAGCATAAGGTTGTCCCATGCGGGGGTCTGCAATTTAGAAATTCAAATCTTTTGTCCTCCACAACATGTAACTACAAATACTATGGGTATTCGGAAATTATTGTGAGATTACATAAGCATTGGAGAACAAATTATAGGATTTGTTTTCCAGAAGTGAAAAAAGTAAATTTTTAAATTGTAAACTCTCACTTGAAGAAACCTGTTACCACAGAACATCACTACATATAACAATCTTGACTCTTCTTATCTATTGTACCACGACTGTAAATAAATACATATTCCAGTCGTTGGGCTAGGAGAGCAGTAAGTAACTCAACTAGCTTATGCCAAAAAATTTAAATAAAAAATGTTTTCTAGCGTGCCCCAGGCTTAAATACATTGGGCGAAAAATTTTCTTACCCGACCGTATGCATTTTCTAAAAACCATGAAAAATTTTCTTAAATTTTTTTGGTATTCAATATCTCATGAAACGTCGATATACGAAGTCTCAAGACTGTCAAATTAGCCATAAGAAAAGATTTTGTAACCTACAATAAATAAACTTCCGGCCTCTTGTAATGACTAATCACAACTAAGAAAAGCCATACGTAGCCTTGCCATGCCAATGGTTTGTATCGTACTTGAAACTGTTGAAACTAGAAATACTAAATACAAGGCTCTATCGGTCCGGCATGGAACGAATATACTGAAGGACTGAATCTACCTTCGTGATCGATAGATATAAAAATGCTTGACGTCAATGTCTTCTGACATTCTCCGTGAGCTTCACCGGAATGCCGCTATTGCTATTACCGGTCACCCATCATTACTCAAAACAAACAACATACCATAACAAGCATTCCGGTGAGCTTACTGAGGACGTTGGAAGACATTGATGTCAAGCATTTGTCTTGTGGTGTAGTTTTTGATCAGAATGTAGATTCAGTCAGTATCTACAATACTGTAGAACATACTATTAAAAAGCATTATTTATAAAGTATAAACGGCGTCGAACTATTGAAAATGAAGTTTAAACATTTTTGTGGCTTGCTATTGTTTTAAATTGTTAAGACAAGCTTATCGCATGTAAACTATACGTAATAGCACTAAAATATCATGAAATAGCTATATATCTGAAACAGAAGCGGCAGCAATAGCAAATAATCGTTTGAGACTGACCTGTTGGTAAAGAATTAAAAAACTGACTAATTCCTTCCGCATTCGTGAAAGCTTGATTAAAACGAAAAACTGCTCGTGGGTTGTTGTACACGCCGTCACCACCAAATACTATCACAGCGTACCTAATGATAAACACAAAAATATGAAATGACCGGTGATAAAAGCATCAGTACTTAATTTTCGTTTGTCTTCTTATAACTTTTAAATTTTGCAAATATTATTCTGGGGCAATAAAGTCTCTATTTTACAGTTTTGCTTTTCCGCAGGAGCTATTGTCATAAAGACTGAGGTCATCTTTTTCAACCAGCAAATGTTACAGAACAGATTGAAGTAACTATGTACTCATTGTTTGTTAATTCCTTTGGTCCGAAAAACATTATCATCAGCCATATTACATTTTCCAATGGGCAACATTTATCTATTACATATTGTGTGATTTTAATGGGAGAGTTTATTACGAGCAATCAAAAATAAAAAGGTAGTGCAGTCAATAAATGGACAAAACGATTTCAATATTTGTGACAGGGTTTAATATGCATGAGAATATGTACGTTAATCGTTTAAACAACGTCTTCAGGGCACTACTTCATCCGATATATACATTTAAATACTGGTGAATCTATCTGCTAAAGTTCTGTTGCTTGAGGGAAGCCCAAATTTAGATGTTATAGAGTGTAGGTAAGTGGTATATCGGATTCGGGGATTTCATGATACTGTTGAATGCTCACCTGTTTCGTTTAAAGTTAGCTTTGGACAATTCTTCCGCGAGCGTTTTGATGAGAACGTCGACGCTCCTTTTGACTTTGAAATTCTTGTTGCAGTCTTTGAGTTCTACGATGAAAACGACGTCGGTAGATTGAATCACAGGGCTGCCGGCATTCGAATCGATCACTTTGACGTCCCTATCCATCATTTCTTCTCCATTCATATCACACCTATTTCATACCCATGCACCCCATTTTACTAACTTTAGACAAGAATTCACGCTGAGCAGAACAACTATGCAGAATACACATTTAAAATCATAAATACTATACTCATTGTTGTACTATTTAAACTCCTCTCTTAATAAAACTGGATAAAATTGATAAATATGTCGAATGAATGAGCGAATGAAAGTATTTATTTCAGTATCAATTCTGAATTCATCCTCCACTGAATGTTTATCTGCAACACTGACATCTTTACATTTTAATTTATTGTGGAACCATTGATTACAACTTTCTTTAGCAATTTTACATGATCACTATAGATGTTGATTTCACCCATGTAATTGTTTTTTCATGGTTTTCTTGCTGTAATTATACAATTTTTGGCTAGGTTACGAGTGAAAGCGTTACGCAGCAAAGTTGTACGTCTTTAAAAGGAAATAATCTATCCCCATCATGGAAATATGGAATACAACATTCAACCGTGAACTCACTTGATGCAGGTGGATGGTACTTTAACGATGACACCCTTTGTCCGACACATAGACACATACGCCATGGCAGCTGTGCATGGGGATGAATTATTTGAATCTCCCGATAGGCACATCTCAGAGTACGGATCTACTTTGACCTGATAAAATAGGAAATTAAATTTGTTCACCAGACAAATACTCTACGCATATGCACTAATTTATGTTATTTTCTAAAAGGTATGTGAAAAAGATTTCTATTTTAAATGACTTTCTCCAAATCAAATACTTACAGGAGAAAGTCACTACTTTTTGCCAATATTTTGTAGGGTTAGAGCAACATAATATGATATCTGCCATTTTTGGTCACT
>JABASH010000943.1:0-31243 GCA_019776445.1 Tomocerus maximus
GAGAGTTTGTAACTCTGCGACGAGACGGAGTTCCCTTAAAATATTAGGGCATCAGCCCTGAGTCACGCTATTAGGTTTAAAGTTAGTAACATGAGTAGCAACATTAAGAATGTGCATAATTATTGTGCACATAGCTTGGCAAAATGTTAAATCACGTTAAAATTATTTCGTGCTTTTGTTTACTACTAGGACAAAATGTATTTAAACCAAAAGTCAACTCGACGTGACGTTATGTGACTACCCCGTGATAATTTGATGGTAGTATTTAGTGGCAAACTGGTAGTTTAATGTGTTATGTTTAACATTGTTTCAAGTATGCATAGAAGTGTAGTATAGGAATGGGGACTTTGTGCCATTGTGCCGTGTACTTATAAGCTCACAAAAAGTACATTAATGACAAGAGATTAAGTCTTTAAAGGTCATTTGCCAAGTTTTTAAAATCTTTTTTGAGCGTTAGCACAACCGCTTATGGGTTATGTTAGGACTATTCTTCGACTTTAAATTGCCACACTTTACTCCATAATATCCCACACTTTTATTATCGTTTTTCATGATAACGAGCTCTGAATGTTTCTCTCCCTTCACACTTTCTTATTATTACTGTTCCTTTCTGCCAAAAGTTGTATTGCTTAAGCACCATCAACGGCTGGATATACATTCATTTGGAAACAATTTTTGATTGATCCAGTGTGGTCATTACATACTCGTTTGAAAATTTTGACAGCGTTACCAAATTGAAATTAGTATTTTTGAAGTAGCATTTTAGATCCAACTCCCTCTTTAGATTTTAGTTCAAAAAAATATTTTTTTCCCGAAGTCTTATTAAACGATTAACAAAACAGCTAGAGAAAGTAGATTACAATAAATTATTGTAGCTAATGCATTTGCAGAATAATGTAATGCAGTATTGCAAGTAGAAAGTGACAAGATTTGCTCCTAACATTTATTTTCGGTTTCATAGCAGTGCACTCTGATTTATTTGGCTTCAGAAGTGTCCAGGGTTTGTGGAATCTCCAAGGCTCATCCTCCATGCTCAGAACAACAGCGATAATGGAGATAATACCAGTCTTTGAGTATTCTCATCCTAGACTTTATACTTCTTTACCTGTGAGTCAAAAACTCAGAATTCCAAAAGACATGAAAACAAAGGAGAAACGGGTCTCGTTATTTATTCCCCGGCTTTAGAAATTCCTCTGAATGTGGACGTTCTTGTCAGGGTAGACACGTTTGGTTCAGGAAATGTAATTCCTTGGTCTGAGTATTTGCATTGCAAATGGTCTCTTTGTTAGTCTGAATTACCTGAGCATAGAAAAGAGTATTTGTGTAAAGTAACAAGAGAGTCAGTGGGTGGTTGGTACGAGAAAATAGAAAGCTAACGGTGGAGGGAATTGCAGAGGAATGGGAAATGTTGCACCTGAATTTTACAATGGACTACGAACTGCTTCATTCATTCTAAGTACATAAAAGTTGATTCTCATAACAGCCAGAGCCAACTCGTCCCCCTCCCCATCTTCCTCTCTACAATATTCAGTTCTGCCACTCTACTACTAGGCATTTCCTTGACTTTTACCGTGTAAACGTATAGTGAAGTACCTACGCGCAAGTCAAGCAACCGAAATGCATTCTTCTGTTTTGTGTTGACTTTGCTTTTCATTTCAAGATTTTAGTATAATTATGACTTGTTGGATCATAAAAATTAATGACTCACTGGTATTTCTGCTGCTGAATATAAATATTATGTGAATTATCATTACCAGGATATGATTTAGGTAGTTCAGTTCACTAAAACATATCAATACTAAGGATGAATACATAAAGCCGTTCATCATTTTAGCCTTGGGGAATATTTCAGACTTAGAGACTATATATCCAGACTATCGTTGCCACAACGTACTAATGCTAAAAATTAATCGTTACTTATTTATCTGATTAGAAGAAAGTAACCAAAGAAAATTTTTCAACGGCAGCTCTGAAAGTTCCAGAGTTTTGAAATTGAGGTCCTCAGGGAATTGCATTGGATGTCTTGAGACTTGCCCCCACAATAACAACCAAAGACGAAGAGAGACTTTCAGTAGTTACACTTTCTCCTCTGTGTACTTTCTCCTATCTATATATCATCATGTGTATCTTTTTATTGCCAAACTGCTGATGTTTTTGACAAGTTCAGACCGAGAGATAAAATATTATGGCAGTGTAACCTTTAGATATTTTGTAGTGTTGTTGCCAATATTCGGGTACCTATAGCACTTTGATATCGGAAGAAGAGTCCTGATACTCAAAATAAACCAGTACGATAAAAATTAGTGGCTAGATTTGAGTTATCTTAGAGGAAATTGTTGGAATGAAGTCGATAAGCTAAGTAGGTCACAGAGATATTCAAACGGGCGCCGACCAACACTTTTGGATTTGGTAGGCAACAGCGGCGGTGTTGGTGAATTTGATATGGATCATCTTAGTCCTTCACAAAAAAGGCTGAGTTACTGATTAGATATCATTTTTCAAAAGTGGGTATTTGTATAATATGATATAACTATATTATAGTACATATTACACATACTATATTATATAATATTATATAAAAGTAAGTAGAATGTGCGGTCGTTATAATATTTTAATGACTATGATATGTGGAAGATGCATTTCGAGTTCCTCCTCCCTCTGAAAGATTTATGGAGGAGCAGGGAAAAAACAGATGGAAAGATGCTCCATAATGCAAAAATCTTTTTCTAGTTTAGCGTAGAAAGTGACTGGCCCGTGAATAAATCAGACAAATTAATATTTAAGGCGTACTATACTAAACTAGAGAGGAGGAGGAGGAGATGACGGAGAAACGGGAGTCGGACGGACCAACAGAATCTCCTTCGTTATTGACACTGACTGCTGCACTGCAAGGAGCAAATCAGAGAAATTGATGTGAACTATCCTCAGTCTCCTATTCCTATCCAGACCCAACTCGCCTTTCTTTAATGAACTCAGTTTCCTCCTCTCCCTAGGTACTCAGCACCTTAATACTCAGTAGGTTCCCTAATACTCAGTACACACCATAATATCCTATTACTTCCACCCTATAAATCTCCTCCATCACCTCACAACTCAATCCCTTAAGAAAAAGAATCTTTTTTGTAAAAGCCAATTTGTCAGTTCATTCATAACAAGAAAACTGTCCTATTTAGGTATCTCAGATAGTTAGGTCTGATCAGTCACCGTGCACATGATCTCGATGTAGTATTAAGAAGGACAATGGAAAGACAGTTCCTCTTAGAATGATTGGTTGACATGTAAATGAACGTACATCATAAATGGCATTTCGGAGCAGAAGGACGAAAGCGGAATCTATCTAGCCGAGAACAAAATCTACAGTAGTATATGGAAGGACATTAGTCATTAGACATTAGTCCTTCCATATCCATATACTACTGTAGATTTCGTCGGATATAATTTATTAATTTTATCAAGTCTAATATATAATCATATAGTGGAATGGACGGACAGGCAGGCGTGCAGATTTGCATATTTGAACACTTTTCTAGCACACTACTGTGCTAGGTATTTTTAATAATTCTCACAATTAACATCTTGGGTATGGAATGGAATGTAAGAAATTTTGTTCAGCTAAGGTTTTGATCGTGGATCAGGAGGAGCATCGGCAGGTATGTTACTGAGATTTAATTTTAAACTTCTTTACATGCAAATAACCTGAAACTGTAACTAATAAAGCTTACTTTGAACTTTGATAAAGTGTAGCACATGATTAGTCCTAGTCAAAAAGTGAGACATTTTGTGGGAAAGCAATGTGAAGTGTGTAAGGATGTTTTGGGTTATGCATAGAGTATTTGAGAAAGGAGAAAGTGGGAGACGGACGGCAGAGATTTTTCAGAAAAGAATCTGTTTTGCCGAAGTGATATTGAAACGGAGATGTAGACATCCTTGAATTCCGCACAATTACTTTGTAGAGAGGACGGTCTCCTCGGTGGTGTCATTTGCTCAGTCCAGCCAGCCAACTCCAGTCCATTTGTGGACATCCAAACAGATGTATACCTACCATGAAAGTCAATCGATCAATAAATTGTTCAACAAAAGCAGAACATAAGCAACTATATTATCGTGTCCAGCCTGCCACATCTACATTTGACTATATACTGCTACAGTCAGCTTTCAAAAGCTAAACGCTGACTATCTCAAGGACATGTTACCCCGCAATCTTATTCTCAGAGTACCCAACATTCTATACAAATTGACAACTATAATATTATCTGAAAATACATACAGCATTCCATAATAATAATTATCTTGAAACCCCACTGATGACTAACTTCCAGGACTTATGGATTGCCATGTGCAAATGCAAACAGATATCTTCGATCATTAGTTGCAGTTGATCTTGGTTTGGTGCTGATACTAGTAGCGTATAATAGAAGAAATCCTACGAAACTTGCCAAAACCTGTCATCCAAAATCGAATGCCTTTACATCATAAGTGACACAGATTAAATCAAATAGAATTGAATACTTCTGAGTTGGTTTAGGATGGTTTAGGTCTCATTTACTTATGTTCGCATGCACATGCAGATATAAATAGTACACGACAGTTGAGACAATTATTTCCATTTTGGCCTCATTGTCCGGAAATGTAGCAGACATTTAAAGCTGTCTATGTGTATGCATAAATAATCCTGTGAGACTTTCTCTGACAACCATAGATGGGCATTTTTCAATAACTCACGTCAACTCAAATATTATCAGTACTCAAAAAGTCAGTACTCTGCCCAAGCCAATTAATTTTAACATTTGAAACATCGCACATATACCATGACCAGATTATCGAAAATCCGGATAATTTCTGATTAATCGACAAAGCTAAGTAAGTACATTAGTACATTGACTCCGTTACTCTTATGCCAACATCTAAAGTGCGCTTCGTTTTCATTACTTGCGAGTTATTTTATAGGATAGCGTTGTTCCGTGGGTCAACCATAGTCTGACTGTCCGTCCGCTCGTCAGCTAAAATTTATTTAAATAAGTCAACATAAGGCTACCTTTTTACATTCGTAAGATAAGGTGGCATATGAGGTGGTGGGGTACAATCTTTATAGAAATAACCGGTCTGTCTGATAATTTTTGAAATTCGTCTTTAGTTACTCCAATTAATGCGATAACTTTAAAACGGATAAAGATAATTCATTCAAACTTTCTATGCATGCTCTTGGGATCGTAGCAAAGTGTGAAAATGGAGAGAATCTAACACATCCTCCTTGGGGAGTAAAGTATATCTTGAGACACAGAATACTGGTACAATGTCAAGCGTACTCCCCGCTACTTTTCTAGACCCGTTTGACGGGTTTATTTCCATTTGAATGAAATGCGACTGGATTAGTATGAACGGTATGAACATGCTAGTGTGGAAGTAGAGTGGGTAAGAGACGCGTAGCAAATACTAAACACATTATGGTCGTCTAAGTGTCATCGTCACCGTGCAGATAATGCTTAATAGCATCCATTATCTGAAGGGAAAATGTTGTGTGCTTTGACATTTATTTTTGGTCTGAGAGAGCCGTTTTATCGGAGACTAGACCAGACTGGAAATAAGCATTAGACACTAATAAAGAGTGTATGCACTATAAAATATTTATCACCCCCTCTAACAGTATTTTTGTGATGTGTGTGATTCGACAGACTGCTCTTGATTGTTGTAATAACGGATGAGATTAAGGTGCTAATGTTTGGTATTGTCATTTTGTCATTCACGTCCTCCAGGCGGATTCTGCCCATTTCTAGGATGTATGAATAATGCATCGAGTGAAGATGCGAGTTTAATTAACCAAGAGCGTCTTAATTGCATTTAGACTGAGAACGACTCCACCAGCATACACTTTCTCCACTTTCTTTCAAAATTAAGTAAGAATAGAGTTCAGCATAATTAATATGCCATTGGAACGACTGTTTCTCTCTGAATTATGAATGGTCTGAAACACTTAATATATTTTAATTGGCATCCTTAGCACTGTTTAGCATTCAACACTATGGCCTTAATTGTTCCCTGCTAACAATCCCTTGACTTTCTCTCCAGCAAAAAATCGACTTCATTCATTTCAGCACTTATGTGAATGTGCGGATTTCTATTTGCACTAAGTCAAATATCAAGACAAAGACCATAGATGCCAAATCAAATAAATCCAAACTTTTTCATATTCTCTATTCACCCAAATTCCAACTCCAACTCAATCATTTATGAATTAATTCAATATTCTCATCAAATTCACTTAAATCCTTGGACTATCCCAGAATTTTGAACATAGCTAATACTATGTGGTGGAAATTCTGTAAAATGGCTCAAGGGAATTTGGGAAATGGGTGAATTTCAATGAATTCGATAAATAAATCATTTTAGATGTAATTGATTTGAGGAAAAGAGGAAACTTGGGATTTAGTGAAATAGTAGAATAGGACCACCTTGGGGTTTGGACCGAAGCAAATTAGGGAAATGATGGGGATATTTGGGTTAAGGATAATCGGGGATATGAAGACGTTTGGATTCATTTGACTTGACATGTAAGGCCTGGGTATAATTGCAGACAGACTGGCAGTGTGGAAATAGTTTTTATTTCTTTGTAGGTTGTCAAAGTCGGATGTTTAGGATTAGATTGAACGAGATTTCCATTGTGATGAGAAAGGAAACTCGACAGAATTTTTGGCAACAACTTGTATGACGAGCCATTGAATTTTTAATGCAATTGCATGCAGCTCCATGTATACTAAGTAGTGTAGTGTCTATTGTGTGTGTCCTCTGCTTGGACCCAATTCTCCTAAATCCTCTTTCTCTCGGAGAAAGCCACTGCAAGTGCGACTGAATTTGTTTAGCATCACAAAAGAATTTTCCATATCTGTGTCGCATCCCGCATTCTCTCTCGCCAATTCCGATCCAAAGCACCGCCTTTTATTGCAGGAGCAGAAGGGACGGAGTCACTACGGAGCTTTTATTTAATTTTGTTACTGACACAGACACAACTGCATCTTTAGGATGTCGTCCGAGGAGAACAATGTCAGCGTAGAATGACTTTTGTGGCCCTTGTATATATTTGATGATTATTGGGATAAGAGTTCCCTCTCAAGACAACCATTTAGAATTATTCCTGGAGATAAAAGTCAGCCAACACTTTCTTCCACGCTACATTCTCACTTTCACATTATTCTCAAGGAATATAGTCCAATCTTCCCGATAACGATATCGATAATTAAATGGCTCCTGCTCTGGTACTTAATCTGTATTCCTTGCTTACCATCTTTTCAAATTGGACTAAGTGCATTAGTAACAGGGAGATAATCGCTGCTTGTTGTTAAGTTATTCTTCTACTACTTACTAATGCCAACACTCGATCATACCAACAAGGTTTCTAAAATATTTCCGCCTTATCAAAATTTAGTGTGAATTTATTGGAATGTTCTGCCAGTAATTTATTTTGGTTGGACACTAATTTTGGAGTACCTATCTACCTATAGGATTGTTTTTGAAAAATACAGTTGGAATTCATACATCTTACTATTTTTTCACTTCTGTTTGAAATGGTTTATTTCGGATGTAATCTAAATGTTTAAAATGTATAAATTGTCTACCATGCTTGGTATATTTTACATTGGAGAAAGACTAATTCTAGGACATTTAAAAAAATTAATTGTGCATTATGAACAAGAAAATTTTTCTTAAGTATATTTAAAAATAACTTGTTTATGTAGTGCTGTATTATCTTTATGGCATTTACTAGGATAAATATTGGGATTGCGAGGAACAGAGTAAAAATATTTTGACCATCTGTATAGAATTTAGTTGAGCAGTAAGTGTTACACTGATTTACATGCATCATCGACTTGTCAAAAGCGCAGGCTTGAGAGTGATAGTGAGGGAGGGCGAAAGCCCAAAAATAATGCATCATTAGATTTATTAATAAACTGGTAGAGGACATTTATTTGTGTTTGGAAGATGATTTGAGTTTTTTGGGGACGATGCGTTGTTGTGCTATGCCTTGATGGCTGCAGTAACATCCTGTCTGGAATGTTAGACTTGACAGAGTTAACTTGGTGAGCTAAGTCGATTAGAGGGAGGCAGAGAGTGACTGTCAAAGTCAGTCTCATTTTTATGCAGCTCGGAAATTCCCAGATGATGTGACCTGATAATATTTTCGTTTACTTTCTCTCCGGCTAGTAACTTGCGAGCTTCACCCTTCACTGCCCCTCCCCCTCCTCCCCCTCACACTTTGAAGATATGCAATATTAAGCAGGGCGTGACAAAATAATCCGGACAATATGCGATGTCTTATCTCTTACGTAGACCAGAGACCTACTGCCCATTCCAAAATGCAATCTTTGTGTCGGAGAGACAGAGAAAGCACTTACTTGGGTACTTATTTTGCTGTGACATATTTTGTGTGTGTTTCTCCGAGATGTATGAGGTCAGAGAGTCAGGGAAGAGAGACAGGACAACTCGAGATCTACTATATAATAAAACGTCATAGAGGAAATTGGAGGAGTAGAGTCTTGAAGAAATGAGACGGAGAAAGAGAAAGTTGTAAGTGAGAGTGAAAAGATGATGAGGAAGAAAGAGTTGTTGGCTTCCTCTCTCGTCGCTTTCTCCATCAGGAAATGAAGTGGGAGAGGAACAATATTTAAGAGCACAGTCCACTTTCCCTTTAATACGGGTACAATGGAGAGAAGTGTAAGTGCATTAGCAAAGGCTCGAGACAGTGAAAGTCGTTTGAGCCTGACAAGTCCCAGTATTTATTTCACTTTCTTTCTAAGACAGTGTTGCTAAGTAGGAGAAAGGAGCACTTAAATGCTACCCGTGAATAGGTAACATAAACGGGAACTGGAGCTTCGGCCTGGAGTGAGTCTCACGTCGCGGATGTGGCGACGCACTACCCAGCTGATCCGACTCCAACTCAGTCGAGTTGAGACTCCTGACGGGTGAGAAGGGAAAGTCCTGCCATTGTTCCTCTCGTCCTCAGAGACTCACTTTCTCTTCAGCCTTTCTCGTCCGTGACACCCCGCAACTCTTTCGACGTCAGCTCATGTCTCTTTCCTCGGACACTTCCCGACCTCCTCCTCCTTCAGTCGACTTCTTGCTCTCCACCCGCAAACTATTTCTTCCTTTTCGTTAGTACTAATTGCTGGAGAAAATTCGGATTCCTACGTCAGTCTCAAAAGAAGTGTTCTGTCACATAGTGGAATGAATCTGTTTAGTATTGCCATCTGACTAAGTATTGTAGTGAATTTCGGTGTTTTATTTCCTTGCGCGATCTATGTGCAGGATTAAAAAATTTATTAGTCGCAGTTTTCTCGTACTTTTAACAGGAATAAAACTTGAAAAAAGATTGCACTAAATTATAGTGAACAGTAATAGTACTCAGCATATACGTCTAGATGTAAGTAGCAAAGATGCTTAATTAGTGAAGCAGTGGAATGTGTTCAAGAATTGAGCAGTAAAATGCACTTCAATCCAAAGTAACGTTGTTGCATTAAGAAAACAGTTCTGTGCGGGAAAGTAAAATTGTGAAGTTGGAAGCAAAATGCATTCGGGAGCAACAGTTCAAGGCGGAGGCGGTAAATTAGACAAAGATGTGAGTTTTACTATTCTGACTTTGCTACATGGCTTTGATTATTTTTATTGTTATGCTAATTAGTAATCTAATCTGCTGAATTTTGGATCAGCTATTTTGAACACATAAAGAGGTGTCTGAAATCCTGATGATAATAATTTCCACGGAGGTATATTAATAGAAGTGGTAAATGAAGAGGCCATCAACTGCGTAGACTGCACGGTCATTATGGTCCTGTTTGTACGATGATTTAGAAATAAAGGAGTAGTGACTTAATCCAGAGCTGGGAGGCTTAAGTAGGAGTGAAAGTCTTAGTTGGAGAAAGGAGTGAATGTTCCGAGATAATGGGAGTTGGACAATGATGGGCTCTACTCCTATAAAGTGGAATTTGGAGAAACTGGAGAAAGACAAAGGGAATTCCCCCGGGTCTCACTAATCCCGCTAATGGGCCAGCCACTCGTTTTTCTTGTATTTACTCCCGAGAACACTAATGCATCCGAACAAAACAGAATGACTTTCACTTCGTGTAATGCATTTATTTTAGTGCTTCTTTCTTCACTCTGTCCGGACTTTCGTGCAGAGCGATAATCTTCTTTCTCTCCGCACTCTCCCCCGCCCGCCCGCCTCTCCTCCAGTTCAAATGCATTAAATACGATGAATCTTTAACTCCCGTCTGTATTTTTAAATTTTCTCCTTGTTTTCCAAAAGAGTTACTTTCTCCCTCCGACATAAGTAACAAGAAGTGCATGTCTTTCTGTCTACGCTCATTCCTAAAACGATCTGTCCGCCTCCAATAAACATTCCGAGCGAACGAGTTTGTTCTCCAAACTTCATTATTCTGCTATTTACAGTCCAGTCACTAAACTCCCTAACCTTCCCTCCAATTCTAACTCAAAAGTAATGCGAAGGATATTTAGTGTTCTGGGTCATTTACGATCCCAACTCTTTTACGTATTCTACATTATGTAATCAACAGGGTAAAATATCGTGTCGTTTAGCTAAATGTTCTTTCATTTCGTAGCACGGCCGATGTTTCCCCGAAAAAAGACATTTCTGCTAGTAATCACATGTGAGTGCTACGCTGCTAGTAGGAAGTATTTACTTGTCTGATCCGCTGCTGATATTCCTATCAATGGTAGTAACTGCCATAGTAAATCCGAAACTTCGGGAGAAAGAATGCTAATGAAGCTGTAATCTAATTCATAGAATATTTGCATTCACTGTGCATAACAGTTGCATGTGCAATGCACACATGCTTAACACTCTCAAGCAGAAGTATTCAGGGCCCCACTCAGTCATAAAATAATATTATTGCTAATTGCTATTTAATTTACATTTCAACATTTAAAATATCATTTTTAGTTTTTCCAGCTGAGAAAAGAGGAAAGTCTACATATAGCTTAATCTTGAACAATCCAGACAATAAGTTTAATAACTCGGCAGTTAAATCTAGAGTAACTGTAACTCTCTCAGCTAAACTGTGTCATTTACAGGCAGTGTAATTGCCAACAAGCAATCTAATTCACATGCCATGCACAACTAAGAAAAGAATAGCTCCCATCTATCTGGATTGCCTTTTAGCCTTTCTTTGAACCAAACGAACGGAGCACTACAGGGTGACATATTTTCAACGATATTGGTAATGGTACCTCAAGCTTAATATAATAAAAAATCTCTTCTTGTATTGCAATTGGTTTATAATTGAGTGTGAGTGTGTGAGTATTATATTTTATAACCTCAGTGAGGGTAATCTGTGCAAGTAATAAATAAACCATTTCAGTATCTAAGCTGTCTGTGTAGAAGAAAAACAGAGTATATGTATATCATTTTATGGGGTGCATGAGAAAGCCTATACAATACAATATAATGGTGTTGGGCATTAAAAGAGAAATTCCATTGAAAATAAGAAAGTCCTGCGAACTATTGAAATAAAGCACACTGACTGTATAATTGGGTGCGAGAGAGAGTTACATTTGATTTTGTATGCGGGGTATAATATAGTAGAATGTGTATAATGAGGAGGTAAACTTATTTTTGTCTTATTAAATGTCGCTAGACACGCTACAGAGCGTAGAAATGGAGTATTTAGTAGAAAGTGGAGTTAGTTAGCCATGTCACCGTCACCCAGTCTCCCATCAGTCCAGAGCCAGTCTGTCCCTAGTGGGACGGAGGAAGGAAACTCCAAAGCTCCGAAATGTCAGGCCATGTCCCCGCAGTTTTAGGTGGACGGAGAGTGAGACGGGCTCTGTGGGTTGACACACTTCCACCACAACCGATGGGCAATAACAGTCATTCTTGGGAAACACTCAAGTGCCTGACAGTCTCCCTCTGCTACACCACTTTGCTAATTGTGTGCAACCAAATTGACTGTATTATCCGAACCATAAGCAAAGGAGAGTTTCATGCATGCTCAGAATCACTCACACCGTGCTCACTTCGGATCGTGAGTGTGCGAAGTGCTGTAGCACTCAGTAACGTCCGCAGTTGTTTATTTTCAAAAGAGCCAACTCTAGGTCGGAGCTGTAAATGTCAGGACACGTTGCGTAATTTCGGGGAACTGAAATGCAGTCAATTGTGTAGACTAAGGGAGTTCCCAACCTGAGTATTGAGAGTCTAAGAAGTCTGTGCAACGTACGGGTTGTCGCTGATTTAAGCGATTGTATATCTTCTTTAGACCGCTACGAACGTCTCTACGAAAGTCTGTTTCTGCTACCTTTCTTTTGAGACGAAACCCAATGCATGCAAAAGTTAAATTATGTACTTAACATTTTATATGGCCAGCTTTACTTATTTAGATACACATATTTTATTACAACTTTTGCAACTCGGCTCAGTTGTCGGCTGCAACTCTGATCAACTCTTTGAGAAAACTGCTTTGTGTTCGGAAAATCTAATCCGTGACATTTATTACGGCTGTTTACAAATGCGTAGGCTCCGCTGCCATGAACTCCATCGCTTTGAATTACTATTAAGTACCAGCACGAGAATAGTTCCCCTCTTCCCATCCTTGACATTCCTTACTTTAAGCTACAGAACTATGGAATGCTCTGCATAACACAAAAATATCTGACTCCTTTCTCAGACTTGTACAAATACAAAACAGCAGAATTGATGGATTGCATTTAGGCAGAAAACATCAAGTAAAAACATCTGCATCCGTACTCTTAATAAACTTTCGGGCTTTAAAATTGGAACTGCATGGAGGTACAAACGGATGCAAAAGAGTGTAACTTGGAAGTAGATTAGTCTGAGAGCTACGTAGTTTTGCTGGAGGCTAACCCAAAGCGATAGCTGAGATTTATTTGCCAATAAAAGTTTTCTTGCAAGGAAAGTAAATGCAGAAACCGTTAGAATTCATTGCCTTAATTTATAACAACTGTTATGCACTTTCTTACAAGCCAGAAATACATTTTGCAAGACAGTAAAAAAGACGAGCAAGATGCTCATGTGTAGTAAAACTATTTTCAACATCAAAATTAGTGTGTAGGCTAAAAATATTAGTCTACACTGCGTACTATTAGATAAATTGGATTAATATGTAATTGATACGTACTCGTTCAGGATTGAATATATTTTTGAAAGAATATATAGAAGAATACCTATCCTGCAATATATTGGCCCGGGTAAATAATTCCAATTAATGTGTGATTGGCTATGAGAGAAATCAAAGGCTCTCGTGGATTCGGAATCTGCATTGACTTCGGCATTCATTAACTTAGCTCGGGCATTAATAAATCAAAATTCCCTCGCGCGGCACTGATAATCTGTGGACGACTCCGTGAAACGAAGAAGATGATTCCGAACTCTACGAGAGCCTTAAGTTACAGCAAAGTGTGAGAAAACACTCAAGTTATTCATGAAATTGTAGATTGCAAAATTGGAACAGGAATTGATAGGATGAAAGTAGATTCGTCATCTTTAAGAAAGCACTTTTTGTGTGTGAAGTGTAGAAAAGCAATTTGTGCTGTCAGTTTTTGGTGCACAGAGATGAGTGGTGTGATGTGACGCAATTGTAACGGAGGAGGAAGATAGAGAAGTGTGTGGATGATCTGAGGTGGGGTAGGCAGGAGTTCTGTTTGGTGCAGCTGTGGATTGTGTGTCTTCACCCCATCCATCCATCATCTATAGTTGCAATTTCTCCATCCTGGAAGTCAGAATCGTATTTCTTTCAGACGAGTCCCTTCTGGGAACAACAAAAAAAATTTCCTCTCACTTCGCTTAGTGCATACTGATCTACAGACACAATGCTCTTAGCCAAACTTGATACATACATTCGCACAAGAATGGATCTCATCTTAGTCAATCCTATTTATTTCATTTCATCATTGTTCCTTAAGGCCATTCAGACAGAGAACCGATCACATCTGCCACACCCACTTCACATTTCTTTAGCATCCTCAACTCCTTCTCAATGCTATAATAATGATGATGCATTCGTTTTTAAATTCATACACCCCGCCTATTTGATCTTCTTTCCTGCCCCCTACGGACACTTATCAGACCAAAGAAAGGTTTATTTGGTATCTAGACATAGATCCACATAGAGATAAGGTTTTACGCAGATAGTTTTAAAAGCGACATCGTCGTATCGAAATATGAAGCATAGAATAAAAAACCGAATTATTCCACCATCCAAAATATCCAGCAATTCTATTGCAGAAGCAATGAAGCAAGATATGTGTAGAAAAAATTGGTGTGCATAGCACATTTATTTTTAGACGAAACTTTTGGTATTTTACGTTTCCGTTACGAATCCCCAATCCGGATCCGTCCAGATTTATTTTCCGCATTGTTTATGGTTTCCATTTTGTGTTGATACAAGATGTATTACCAAGTTACTGTTTAGGTAACCTATTTGTTATGTCTTGTGTTGTGACTGTTGCATCTGGTTGGACGGGGAGAGTGGAGCGTGTGAACATTCATAGCCTCGGATCCTATAAGCGTGTTCAGAGTGTGTTCCCACTTTGGTTTCCTGGAGTGAGAATGTAATTTAATGCAAAGCTTGAAATGAACTGGTATATCGTTGATCGAATAATTGGACGTAGGCAGTTTCGTTGGTTTCCTGCGAATTAAATTATGTGCACATATCAGTCCCAATTCCCTGTCGTGTTTGCGAAAACTTTCCTGGGAAATCAAACAATGTATTTACCTTTCCATGCATGTACACAGTCATAGGCACGTACACTGAAGCTGGAGACATTCTTTCAAATACTAGATATACAGTGCATTCCTTCTGCTCTGATTTGTGCAGTCATGGAAAATGTGGCATATCCTGAGCAATGAGATCCAGGATTGGAAAAATACAAAACTAAACATTACTATTTGCACTTTGAATAAAAATATGCAATTCTAGTCTCTCATAGTTAGGGATTTTTGAAAACTTCCGGGATATTTTGGTTCAATACTGGATTTACAATTTTTGAAAGCTCATGATTTCGGAATGTTTATTTTGGAAAACACAAGGGCCGTGGGGAAGAGTGATAGATTTTCCATGCATGGATTTGTATAGGCAGCTTGTTTACTTTTTTTCGGTCACCTTCATCTGTGTAGATTCAAATAGGAACTTCGGAGATAATTGCATTGCCAGTACATAAACATAAATTTTTCGTGAATCAATGGAAGTTAGAAAGACAACAGTCCCTGTGTTTAGTTTCCTGGGGAGTTTCTGAAGAGCAAATATGCTACAATTGAAGGAGTATATAGAGCAGGAATCTTTGCTGAATGTTGGTTTGACTTCGTTTTAGTTAGCCATTGTTATCAGATGAAGATCAGGTAGCAGACCCTCAACGTGGAATTGGAATTACTTTGATTCCTCGAGGAATCATGAATCTGCCGACTCAGCGTTTGTTCCAGCGATTTGTGGTCACTTCATCCGTTCACATCTCAACTTTCGCTCTAAATTCCCTCGAAAGACTCAGGCCCAACTGTCAAATGTGTCCTTATCTACCCAATGCATAGCACGCATTACTATTTCTAGGCCACATTTGTGCTGCGTCATTTGTGAAACCATACTGATCATGCTAGATATCGTGTAGTTACTTGGGTCTACAATTCTGAACTCTTGTATACATACATTAACGTACATCATACATACAACTTTGTTACTCCGCTGCTGCTGATATAAAGAATGCATACTGATAACAACAACTAGCAGTAGATAAGCAGATGTGCAACTACACAATGAATTCCTCGATAGTTATTGTACTCTGAAGAGTGGGAATTGCGCAAATCAGAGTAGTCGTAGACATTACGAAGTAGAGAGAGCATTTAAAGAGAAAGTTAGATGAAACAAGTCATTTTATGTGGTAGATGACATTAGAACATCCCAGAGAGAGTTGCGGAGAAAGGATCGTGGCCAGTCGCAGAAAACCGTAGAAAAGCTGGAAAGTATCCGACAGAGTCGCAACCAAGAGGGAGTTCCGGGGCTCAGCCACCCCTTAAGTTCTAAGAATTTTTTTCTAAAAACCAAAACTTTGCAAAAATTGTCGGAAGATATATTTATTAGTAAATGGTCAAATTAAAACTAGTAGTTTCTTAATAAGGTGTGCACAGTGGGTTTCCACTAGGAAAAGCCTTCAAACGCCAACAACATTTTGATTATCCAAGTCATTGTAAATTACATGGGACAAATGAATTAGCACATGGGAATGGCACGCAGATCCTGTAATTTTGCTGTACACAAATGTGAATTTGTATACGAAGATATTTATTAGAGAGAGTCTTCCCGCAGAGGACTGCAAAAGACTCCCTCCCTCCCCTGACGATTCGCCAACTCAACTCGCACAGTTTCCTATTTATGTAACCAGCATGAACATGACTTCTGGCAAACTTTGGCGTCGTCTACGAACATCTTACTATGTCTGTCCCTCCACGGCCTCGTAAACATTACAAGTCGTTCTTGTAAACATGAGAGTTACACAGAGCGATGTTACAGCCACGCATAGCTCAACTCACAACAAATAGGAGTGTAACAGCCATTGTACAAATTCTAAATAACAAATTCCCCAGAGAGTCTATTCAAAAGAACAAGTATATTTGGAAACGAGATTCGGTCGGAGAAAGTTTTTGTTCTACTGGCAAAGAAAGTTTGGTGGATTCGGGATTGCGGGATCTGAACAACTGAATCTTGGCGTACTTGGATCGAGAAGGGAGTGAAGGTGAATGATGGAAGCAGATTGATGCTCCTCCTCTCTATTTGTCTGCCCTGCAAGTTCTGATGGACAAGAGCAGAGTGATTAGACGACATTTCTATGTGTGCACATCTTGCTCACCAAAATTCTTCAAGCCTGCCTAAGCGTCCATAAGAATGAGGCTACATTTATTCAATTACAACAACCGAGTCCCTTGACATCCCTCATTGTCCTCTAGGCTGACATCTCTCTCCATTCTCCATCCCACAATCTCACACAATCAACAAATAAGCTTTTTTGCATAAAAGCAAAAAGCTTTTGCCTCATTTAAAAAGAAAAAGCGTTTTGTCCTTCACTATTTAACCAAGATAGTAGAAATTATTAAATTACTGATGCATAACATCGTTTCAGAAATTGCACTTTGATTGCCAAGCAAAATGGCAGTTTACATATTTGAATACAATTAGTCAAACTTTTTGAAAACTCGGAAACTGCAGTTTTCATGCAATTGTCGTGCAATTTTTAATCCAAAGCGCTGGTTTTCAGCCCAACCATTGATCAGATTTTAGATTCGCTAACCCAAAAAACATTGGAAAAAGCTTGTGATTTTGCGAGTTTACAATTCTGTGATGAGACTGAGTTATAAAACAGCATTTTTTAGTTTTCTACCTTTTTTGTAAAAAGGGCCCATAAAGTTGAATATTTGTTCTCTGATGTTAGATGAATTGTGGTAATTATAATTGTCCCTGAAATTACTGGAGGCATGCAGTATGAATGAGAGGAGGTCACGGCTGTTTCGTCTTTGATGAAACAAGGAAAGTGGTTTGTGGTTTCAAGTTTGTAGTTTTTGATGATAATGGGAGGAGGTTGTATTTGCCACTTTATAAATATATAGAAATGCCTAGTGCAGCCCTAAACACATAAAACATGGTCTTTGGGAGAGAAAAGTTGTAAATGTGACATTTGGCTACATGCAGCCGACAGACATAGACAGCGACTACCAAGCAGAGCGATTTAATTCCACAACAGAGAGAGCATTACTACTACTTACAATAGTTACAACGTATTCATACAGACAGACATAAATTTGACAAGAGTGACTCATATGCATATCTGTAGTTACTGCGATATAAATACAAAGAGGTTCGGCCGGAGTGATGTGTGCATAGCAGGCAGTTAAACACTCGTCTGATTCTGCTGGAATGTTGGAGAGGAAAAGCAAACATAGAGAGAGGAATGAAATTATGAGAGAAAGCTTTGGCTGGAATCGTCTGTGACACCACGTCGTTCGTCATGTCACGGAGATGTCGGGGATGAAGCACAAACAACGAGATGCTCAGATTCAGTTTGTGCAGGGAAGTGTTGCCCCGAGGCAGATGCTGCTCCAGTGAGACATTCTCATCTTCATCAAAATGTTACGTCCTAACTACACATAGATCGTACTTATCTTTCGTCCCTCTTAGCAACGCCGTCTGTCAATCCACTCAGTCAGACGTCATTCTCCCTACTTTAACTGATTGGCAGGTTAATATGCAGCAGAAACCGAATCGACGGAGGGAGACGTCTTCATTATCTTTATCCATAATATCTCATCTCTCTCCAACTCTGTTTCCAATTTCTAGCAGTCACACAACTATTGGTCCGTGGTGGTGTAGGGACATTAGAAAAGCACGTGGAGGATCTTATGGCATGGACTAGTCAAGGCCAGGTTGGTAACGGCAAGAAGGACGTGAAGAAATTATGATGCACGTGTCTGACTCCTTTTTCTATTCCTGCCATGTATGCTGTATCTGTACTTGCCACATATTTACTACATCATGGGTGACGGGATACCCGGGTAGCAACGTTACTTTATTAGAGAGTCCTTGCCAAATACAGTATTTGCCAAATATAAATGGAGAATAATAGGGAAGGGAGTTCGACAGGCAGGATTGCATGATTCCATTTGATTTGAGAGCAGTAGGTGTGGTCCGTACTTCCAGTACTATTTCTGGACACTATACTGTAGAATTGTAGCAAACTTTTTACTATCCGTAAGAAATGCCTGATGGAATATCCCATATAAAAAGTGATAAGCTGATTATAGTTTTTCAGACATCAATTTATTATGATAATACTTATTTCCATCCATTTATAAATGAACATAGAGCTAGATTTACAACACTACTCCTGTATACATAGATAGACTTAGGACTGAGTCAATAAAAAGGAGTGAGTACATGGCAGAGTATTCTGGGAGAAAGGTACGTCTGCTGGAAAGTAGAACATGGGGCAGTCGGGGTGGGAGTCGGGAGAATGCAGATTTACGACATGCAGTGAAATTAGATAGGGCGATGGAGAAAGTCGTCAAAGTTAGACTCGGATGACCTTTTCCATTGCATTTACAACTTGGCGCAGATAAAAAGTGTTTTTGCTGCATTTTACTATCCCAAACAGCATTAGTTAGGCAGAGCGTGCGTAAGCGAGTGGAAGAGTTATGAATATAGAATGGGCTATTACATTACTTCCATTCAGCAATCAAAGTCAGAGCATTATTCCACCGACGAACGGCACGAACTGTCTTTTTCAATTTTACTCAATTTGTTTAGCATTCATTAGCTGCATGCTCCATGAATGTTCCCGTCATGTCGAGACGTGGCTTCTCCGCACAAGAAGAATTAGTTCCGCTCATTTCGACCGATTAAGCACTCTTCTCGTTCCCTAATCATCAGCCTCGTCTTCCCGCCGCACAAACAGAGCTTCGCAATCCTCCTGACAGGAATGTTTTTCTATTTCACTACAGAGTACTCGCTAATTTGCCAATTTTGGGTTAAAAGCCTTCGGAGATTGAATTTCATCTTTAGAATTTTGACACGAAAAGCAGAGGGATTATGTTAGGATTATGACGACTGCCCTTGGGGAGATGTTCCTGACAATCCGAGTCCATTTACTATTTCAGAGAGAATTGCAATGGCAAGTATCTCAGTAGCTCATCGACCAAACGGGGGAGGATGACCAATGGCCTGACAACTTGTCAGAACAACTCGTTATAAATGGGCGTCCTGTGAACGTGTCTTGTCTCAACCACTTCCCTCTTAGCAACTGCACTCGACACCGACACACCAGCCAGCCGCACCTCCGCCCTCCCCACTTTTTCATTTATTTACTACTACAGTAAAAAATCTATCTTTCGTTATTACTACTTTCGTGGATTTCATTTTCCTCTTCTGCATATGCTGACCCATATATAAGCACGATTAAAATAACTCTGAATTAACTCAGCACGACTCAACATACATTTTACGAATATCTTAGTTTGCTTTTGGAAGACACACAGCTAGAGATTACAAGAATGGTAAAATGGTAAAGGATTTCGCTCCTTAGTATTAAGTAGATGGGCCCTATAGTTGAGTGAGTGTTCAAGATCTAGTCATCCTACATCTTGGTACCTAGTATTATAAGGATCTTGGTATCCGTAATACCTACCTTTGTTTGCTTAGGAATTTGCGATGACAAAGTGTGGGTTTGACAGGAAAGGAGAGGAAAGACTGATTTATTTGCTTGCACCCGATTGGGGGACTATTTGCATTATTTATCCCAGAGACTCTTGAGTGGAAGAAGACTTTGCATTAGGGACTGATTAATAAGTCCAAGAAATCTGTCTGGAACTAATTAGCAACACCTTCTATCAACCATTCTTACAGTCTCTCGAGTAAAGAATGTTCCAGATAACGTCCTCAGCGACTCCGATTTGATTTATTGAACTCCCTTTAGTCCCGTAAGAGAACAAACACGGACGAATTTAATATGCACCGAATACACAGACATGAGACTCCATCAGAATTAATGACTCTCGTTCTGCTTCTCCTATTCACTATCCACTACGTCAGAATATTCAGTCCGAAATTATTTGTTCAATCAGGATTTTGAAATCCAGACCAATTACTCTGCAGAACTGCCGTCTACTTCAATGGAATTTTTCGGCTCGTTAATACGGCAGGTTGATGACGTGAGTGATTATGAATGATCAATTGCATAATCTGTCACGTCCTATCGGACTGAACTTCTCATAATTCAACTCAATTTCTATCATATACGTATTTGGGAATAAACTTTGGAGGAGATAACTTATTATTACAGAAAAAGGTGAAAATTCAGGTATTTTAGGTAAAAAGTAGACTAAAATTAGCTTAAAATCCCCCATAAGGCATTTTGGTAAAAACTATGTTCCTTGGAAATCGCTTGTGCACGCCCATGCTTATTCTGTTGACTATGTCGGCAGAGTAATCTTCGTTGGGCCATTGGAGGGAATGTGGAACTATTAATCTATTTGGAAATATCTTTTGTTTCTGGTTTCTATTCTTCGATGCGACTCCAGTCTAGCCTGACCAAGTCCTCTCTTATCGGAATTTCCCTAACGGCCGAGAAGATTTAAAGCTGTTTGAGTTTCTAAATCAACTCTATGTGACGCAGCATTAAAACTTGCCTTTTCATTTACTATTTCGGAGTAATCTTCAGAGTCTATACTCCCATGCTTGTAGCTAACCGCTTTTCATCGTTGTTGTGTATCTAAACGAATTTGCATGTATATTTAAGTAAAGACAAAAGGAAACCTCGACTTCTTCGGTCGATTTACTTGGCAATAATCAACCGTATTATTGTAGTTTATATTTAGGACTTACGTACTTATGTATACATCATTTATTTTATAGCAATACGTGTACAGCTAAAGAGACTTGTATGTGGAACGGTTTTCCATGGGAGGAGGAAAGGGCAGTCAAAAGTTAATTGAAATCATGGCTAATTGAGTGGACTCTGATGAGAGTAAATTAAATTGAATTTCCTTTCCATGAACATCAGAAATATGCCGTTTATTTAACTCGATGTCGGTAGCTACGCTGTAGCAAACTAGTATGTAGTAATTAATTATTCTTCTACACATTATGCAGAAATGACTGTACTGTCTTTCTTTGAGAGGAATACAAATTGGAGTGTCTCAAGGAAGTCGTTTATCAACAAAGTCAACATTCCCTAAAGTAAAGTCTTCATTTCAGTAGCTGGAGGAATTTAATTAAAGTTCTATTTCTCCTCGCACAGAGAAATAAGAAATCAATACAATAAAACATGATCACATAGAAATGATTCCACGGAATAGGGAAGTGGTGGAAGGGTGAACATATTCCATCAACATTCATATAGATCACATCATCTATCTGCTGCATGCTGAGCAGAAGTATACTAACTGCAGAAATGCATCCTCAAGTCCTGTATCTCCTGTATCTATGCACAAAACGATATTTAGGATTGTAATTTATGACAGTGATGAACATTTTTAACATTTTAATGATCGTGAAAGAACTACGATATGTCAGAGACTGTTGTGTTAAATTAATATGGTCTACTAAGTGGACAAACGTCCAGGGCAGGAGTGAGAAAGAACTCATTTAATTGCAAAGGTATTGCAATTTGGAAATGTACCTTGGGGACAATAGCATGAAACAATTTGAAAGTTGGTGTAATGCACTGGTTATGTCGTGACACACGCCGAGACAGCGACATCCTTTTAATTTGTTTTACTCGATGGGGGAGGGAGTGCCCACACCTTGACATACCGTAAATTCTGCACTAAATGTAGCAAAGGTGTAATACTACCTATATAATTAACAGGTATACGAGCAGTAATCGGAACACCGGGGTCCACAACTGATATAGGATATTGTGCAAAGAGGATAAGAGGATCATGACAACTGAAATGGAGAAACTTATTAAGAATTATTTAAATTGTAGTTGTAGCAGGGGAGGAGAGTTCGTGAGTGGATTAGGGTATTTACGGCAGACAAAGTCGG
This sequence comes from Tomocerus maximus, assembly GCA_019776445.1. Classification (NCBI taxonomy): domain Eukaryota; kingdom Metazoa; phylum Arthropoda; class Collembola; order Entomobryomorpha; family Tomoceridae; genus Tomocerus; species Tomocerus maximus. Next base: position 22,542 of record JABASH010000943.1, read on the forward strand.
AGGAAATGAAATTGCTGTTCTTATGCTGTGTACATTGGACAAACGAGTTGCTGTGTTCTGAGACTCCAATAACGTTTTACGACTAACTGTGAATTACCTCTGAACTCGGTTGTAAAAGTGGAAAGCAATCTCTGAAAGACGGTTTATGGGCTGCCGTCTCACAACAGACGGAAGAGTGATTGATGAATTCTTTACGAGATATTGACTGTTTAATCCTGTCGGATATCATGAACAGAAAAACTAAGAATTCAAGTGGCCAATTAAAAGGAAGAAGAGATCTCTTTGCACACATTTATGTAGTTCCTTGAAATAAATCCTCCAGTATCTCCATATTTTATTCTCCTCTCGGGATTCCTTTCGGATTCTAAATTCAAAGAAATTACATACATCTTCACATCAACTGAAGTAGCTAAGACGTACTATTATTAGGTATACACTGGGTATATATTATATGTGTTAGGTATACCTATATAAGGGACCCATAAGAGGAAATTCCAAATAAGAAACGGCATATCGGATTTCAAATATTTAAATTGCTATTGAATTGAAAAGATCTATATATAGTTTGGTCAGATACACAAGGGATACGTAAGGCTAGGGATATAATAAACGGAAAGTTGCGGTGGATTGTTTTTTATGGTATTCACGAATTCCAATAGGTTCTTTGCACAAATAAAATGTTTTCCGTCAATACAAATCGGTATTTGCAATTTAAAACTGGAAGTTTTATTTCTGTCATGTTACATTTGATTTCCTAACTTGGAATATGAATTTGGAAGTATCGGAAATATGAATTTGAACTTCATAAGTCGATTTTAGAATTTAGTCTGAAAAACCATCTTTTCACATATAGTAGTACCGGTGTTGTGTCTCTTTAATAGTCGCTTGTCGTTGGGAAAGGCCGTTGTATGGGTCTGAAAAGGCAATGAAGATATATCTAAGGAATGGAGAATCCGCTGCTACCTTCGATAACGGTTAGGGTAGCAAGAAGACTGAATTTCCTTTCTGTAGTGCAATTGAGACGGACAGTTTTCTTGCCGTGACTTGATTTGGATTGAAGTTAATGGGGACACAGTCGGGTGAACACAGATGTAGCCATTCTGTATCAGTACTTGCATCAGTATAAATGGGCTACAGCGGAGGGTCACGAGGGACATAACAGAACTGCAGTGTAATTCAGAAAGACAGTCAGAGGGGAATTCCATCCGGAGAAATGAAATTGCTAATGCATTTGCCAAAGTTGGCAGTGCATGTCCAACGCGTCTTCATTCTCAGAGCAGTCTTCAATCTCCTTAAATGTCACTTGACAGCCCGAACCAACTTTCTCTGCAACCCAGTTGTCAACAGAGAGAGAGGTGTCGACAAGGACAACAGAAACAATGGGTCGGTCGTCTTGTGCCCCGTCTACTTCGTTTTGTAATTGTGGGTGTGCATGTGACATATCAGGAGCGATCTGTCCCGGGTGCAAAGGAATAGCCGCCCCTTATACTGGTATTCGAGATATACTATAAGATGGCCTACACGATTCCCAAGAGCCTCCTCCTTCCAAGTCTATTACTCCGGATTTCCTCGATTCACAAATGAAATAACCAGCCAAACTCAAATAAAACAATCAGGACAAATAAATATGCTTTCTAGCAGAGCTCGCGAAATGCCCGTATTTTGATGGAGTTTACACTAGTACTGTTTACACTCGTCTTTTCTGCACCAATTCTTTTATTGCCAGTTCATTTGACAATTTCCATGACAGGTAGGGAACACCAGGGAACAAAAACTTTCCTTTCCTGCCTTTCCTTTTTTATAAATTAAAATACTTTTGTGAGAAAAAATAGAACAAACTGCAATGCATTTCGTGCTATCCTAAGACCGATTCCCAGTGATGATTGGAACAATTTTCCGGAAAATGAACCAATTGAAAGTTGCTTTTTTGTTTGGGGTCCCACTGCTTTTTTAAAAATGGTTTGCTACTTATTTTGGTTTATTGTCTGCAAACCTTTTCTGTCTTGTGGTTGTGACGGAAGAGGAGAAGACTTATTTTTATTGTAATAGTAGTATAATAAAAATAGGGTAAGTATTAAGAATAAAAACCGAAGCAATCACGACTCGTTAGGTTGGGAGACCTTTCTTTGATGTAGTGTAGAAGACAATTCATTGAAACAAGGACACGTGATACAATAAAAATGACGAGGAAAAGAATCCGCCACTCGTCTCACACTTTTGGGCACAATAAAGATAAAAAGGAGTGAAAGGATCGATCTATCCGAATCATTCGTCCAATTCCCGATGTTCGGAGGATTCAGTCACAATCCTATAAAACTGATAAGCGTACGTTTGTTTGTTTGAGGGAAATGATTTCTGGAAAGATGAGTCCAAACAAAATAATGCTTTCTGCAGGCGGGACGATTCCACTGAATCCAATTTCCCCAACCGAATTTTCTTTCTCTCTTTACATCTCTGTTTAACTTTGCTCTGGCTACCTCATATCAAAATATGCCTACTTTCTCCGGATGCCAAGTGGAGCGAAGGGAGTTGTCCCAAAACTTGGATATATCTTTGGGTAAATGGACACCTCGTTGCATCTCGATGAAACGTGATTCTTCAATAAACGACAGAAAGGAAAGTCAACATCTCAAAATATCAAGACTTGCAAAATATTTTTTTGCAATTCTGAGCCCTGAATGTTTAGACAGCCGGACGATCGATCTTCTTTCACAGGACATTTGCAAAAAATCGGTTCTCTTTCTTGTTCATTTATTCGTGCTTTCTCTTGCGAAAATTTCTGTAATAATTTTGCCAATTTCGTAGTGAAAGGTGATTGGGGGTAACAAGTATCAGGATGTAACAAATCCGTCGGGCATTTCAATGTCTGCGGAGATTACATGGACAAAGTGATGATTCTTGTGTAGTTTAAACTGTTTGGATGGATAGGATGGAGTTGAAGGGTGGAGTTTGGTATGTGATGGTTGCATAGTTCGTGGAGTAGAGACGAAAGCCACAAGGGACATCTGAGGAAGAAATGCAACATCTGATGCCACTATATTGTCATGTCAGTCTGTAACGTGTGACATGACAGGGCTATCAATTTCAAAGTTGATTTTGCATTCCGTCAGCACGACTCTTGCCTTCCCGGCGGCCTCATGAATTTAACAAATGACGTCCTTCCTTTCAGATGTTGCTGTAGAATATATTTCGGAGGACCACATCCGACCTCACTCAACTCAATTCTCCTATTTATTCTTCCGCCACACACATACAATCAACCCAAACATACTCCGAATATTGAACAGTTGGACGTAACTGCTCGGCCGAGGAAATGCTGATCCACATTACAAGACAAGAATGCAGTGCACATGCACTTTGAACATCCTCTACCCACAGACCTTGAAATCCTTTGCACATTATTCGACAGAGTCGATTTTTATGCACTCTTTCCCTTTAATATTAATGAAACGTCTGTAGCGTTCCTTCCAATTAAGATTGTATACTTATGCCCCTTTATCTTGATAGACCCAACGGTTTTTGGGTTGCCGACCTTCTGCTGTACCCCATTCATTAAAAATACAACTTGGAATGTGAGTAGGAGAGTTTGAAAGAAAATAAAAAATGCAATTTCATGACTAATTTAGTAAACTCCTCGACTGCACGCGGATTAAGGATTCATAATTTGTCTGCTAATGCCGCTGACGGAGAAGAAAAGTAAAGATATTCCTTCAGAGTCCATGCTCCTCCATGTAAAGGTGTAGGTTTATTAAAAAGGTATGCCAATTTGATAAGCGAAGGAGAGAGAAAGGATTCTGCATCCATATTTATGAGTAACATTCTAAAGATATCATGATACAGCGCTTTCTCAACATCTTCCCTAGGTCGGTTCTGTTACACAGATAATTATTTCGGCAGTTCCCAGATATTTCACACGTGGGACTTCTCCCTAGCACCATTACCTATCTATATCCATCTACTATACCTACAACTTCTGCTACTTACATTCAGGGTTGAGTTTTTTCAGAGCTGACTGGATTTTACGCTGCTCCGTGTGAGATTTTTCAATTTCTGTGAATCTACAGGGCAAAAAGTCAGGAACACAAGAAAGCCAATTTATCTCCACGAAGTCTTCTTTTAGTCATGCTCAATATCTACCATATAGTATGAAATCTGAAAACAAATTATTAGTGCCGGGAATTACCCGGAATTCCCTCGGTGTCTACTTAAATCTAATCCCCTTAACTGGGCACTTACAGGTGAATAATGGTGGAAGATTAACCTCCAACTAAATGCATGCTATTTATTAAATACGGAGCGGGTGCTCATATGGCAGAGTCAGCAAAGTTAAAATTGATATGGCTATTTTTAAATATGCTTACAATCAAAATATGTGCATAATATACTCAAGCTGTGTCTGCAGTCATTAATCAGAAGTTAATGTATTTTAAGTTCGCCATACTGCCTGCACTTAATTTAATTCTGTAGCTTGCAGGTCGCAATTACATTTATAAATTGCAATTGTTGCTGTTACTGCATGAAACGGATTCTCATTATGCATTGAGCGGATAGAGAGATATTGCCGAGGATTACTAAGAACCAGTAAATTTCCAATTAGTATTCTGCGGAGGTCTGTTGTGGCTAATCTTTTAGATCTTCGTATGCTAAACTTGTTTACTTATTCCAAAAGGTATGTAGTTTCTAGTTCTCAAATGCCAGATAAATTAAGTTTCAAGTCAGCCAAGTGTGGATAATGAATGAACAATTCTACCATCTGAAGCGTAGCATTTTGTCTTGTGAATCTTCTTACCTAATTGTAAGTAGACAAAACCGCAAGGAAATCGAGGTCATCGCCAGAACTATCTCCGAAGAAGAAACTTGTTGTTGCGCCAAGGAGTTTTCTCCGAACGACTTTCCAACTCCAATAATCACCAGACTACCTTTGCATGGAGCTTACGGCATTCTTAATTATATACAGTCCAGCCTCATTCTATTGATGCCAGTATCACTCATATATCTAAATAATATTATCGGGAACTACATACATTGGACTTTGGTTAAATTGTTTTGAAGTGTCAATTTATTCAAAAATCCTTTTTGGCTTCATTCTAATTGACACCCAGCATTATTCGTCCGTAGTGGTGCCAGAATTTCAAATACACACACGCACTATATGATCATTATTTCTTTATACGCGAGATTCGTTAAGTGTTGACTGGTACTGTAAAAATTTCGATTTCCCTTTAGATAATCTGTAAATCCGCCTTGCTTGTTGTAATTGCATTCTGGTGGAAAACCAAGAATCATCACGCAAATCCCTATTGTACTTGGTCAAATGCTTTCTTTCATGATTGGCAAACAAGAACTTCCTGAAAAAGGATGTTGCTTAGTTTATCTGTATATTTCGTTGGATGTTTACACTTTACAGGAATGTGCTGGCCCACTCAAATTATAATTAGGTAACTGTACACTACTCATTAAAGTACGGCGGGACAGTCCGCTACAACTAAGACTAAAGATTCTTCCGTGATTCTAATTCAAGGTTCTTTTACGGTCGATTTACTTATTTTGAGTCATAAACGTAATTCCGGATCTTCATCTCAGAAAACGTAGCTAGAGATTCTTTATGCATTCTGTTCACTCTCACCATAATATTGAGTTAGAAATGAGTGCACGGGAATCGAGAAGAAATTTTCGGGGTACACAGACAGAGGCAGAGAAAGCGCCGTGCCAACTTTCTCGACTCACAATCAGCAGAAATTCGGATATCACATAAAAGCTGAGTGTTTGTTCTCTTCATCCCAGCATTTTCATATTGCGGAACATATTGTGTGCACAACAATGCACGATGCACACCGCTCAGAGATAACGACTGCTAAACATACCTACATGGAATGGAATATGAGAACGGAGGTTGGAATGGAAGAGAAAGTCCAAAGTTTGCAAGCCAACATTCTGAACATTCCGCACAGAATCCGTTTTCATTTTCTTTATTATTAACTTAGATAGAAGTCCATATCTGTAGAGATAGCTGACTGCCTCGGTTTCCTAACTGTGGACTACTATTGTGTGTGCAGATTAAGGGAATGCAATTTAACGGTATCAACTTTAACGATCTAATAAATATTATTAACCTCTTCCTTTCTCACTATGTAAATCCCAAATTCTGGTAAACCAATGATCCTACATGAGGATAGTATACCCGACGCCAATAGAGACGTATGTTTTCTCCAGTTAGTATGGATTTGGGTGCATGTTCTAGATTACGTGGACTACAGGAGTTACTTAAATAGCTACTCTGTTCGCACTGCTGCTGTGTTGTATGAGGGAGGGAGTTAGAGACTAGAGTTAGAGCTTCTATCTAATAGTGGCAACTACTGAATGCTAATTTGCAAATTTCACTTATTGCACACAATACTCGTAGCATAAAGTAAAGGACAGTTAAGATGTAAAAGAGCAGCTACAGGTCACATTGTAACCCAAAGTTATAGTGAGTAACCGATAATTAAGTTGCTGGGAGAGTGAAAGAGAAATTCGGAGTGTTTAGGTAGAGACGCCTGTGAAGAAGAGAGATAAATCTTTTAAATCCTGCATCGGGTAGAGAAAGGGTTAATGTATTAATTAGACGACTCTGAAGGCGGCGGGTTATTTATCGGTGCCCATTCAGCAGAGTCTGAGGTCTGTTCAGGATGAAATTGGAGATTACCTGAACCAGCCGAATGGCCACTGGAGCAGAGTCGAATGGAGATTTATTGGGGCTTACAACTTTAGGTTATGGAGCGTGATGCGATAGTCGAGTGATCCTGCTTTAGTGGTCAGCGACGGTGAATAATTTATCTTGGAAGTCCTTTCGGGCAGATCAACTCGTCCACATACACACACGACTAGATACTACTGACACTTAATAATCCCGCCGCCTCTTTTTTCATAACCGCCGCACTGTCACTTGCCCTGTGTGTCCGGACCCTAATTAAATCTCGTCTTGTCACCTATTTGTCACCAAAGTCATTTCTACCACCGATTTATGTTCTCCGGATAAATCTAGCTAAGTACTTCATTTAATCTTCCTTACCACTCCCGATTGTCTCCCCTAAATAACACGAGTGAAAATTAAATTAATTGAAAACAAGCTTTCTCCAACTTAGTTTTAGAATGATTGGTTCAGCAAAGTAGATGAAAAAGGGATAATACGGATTCCTGGGTCATTTTAAGAGAAAAGGTAGGACGCTTATGGAAACGATTGAATCGTGGGTGTGTAAAAGTTTGGCGGGTGAAGAGGATGAGTTGAAGCCTGAAGATTGAGCTCAGCTATTTCTACTGCAATGCAGCACACTGTCAAAATATTTCATCTCTCTTCCCCTGTTCCAAAACTCCTAGTATTTCTATTAAATTGTATTATAGTAGTGCTTGGGAGTACATGTAAAGTGTGAATATTATGCAACGCATGGGAGAGAAGTCATAGACGAACGTTAGAAAGAATTCTTCAGAGTTCTGCCTCATGAAGATCACAGAGTCGGAACAGTCTCTTCACGCATTTTTAGTTCCTTCTCCGAATTCCCTCTGAAGGGAAACAGCGGATGATGATAGCATAATTCGGGGGGCCACACACGCTTCACTCGGTCCGCAACAGAGATGAGCCAAACCACGGTCGCTGCTCAATTGTGAACAAGTTCAGCTGACTTTTCTGCCATTTTGTCTCAAGTGAGCATGGAACTCGATTTTCTCTGTTTCAACTGAAATTTTGTTTATTTTATCCCAAGTTGCCGTATTTTTGTAGTGGGAGCAATTCATTCGTAAATCACATTACGGTCGTCTATGGCTTTAGTGGTTGGCCAAAATAAAACCCGGCTAAATGTCAACATTAGCCACGCGACATTTTAGCGGCCTAAAATGGCCTGACTCGGTAGAATGTAAAATAATTCGGGTAGAATGGAACCTGGGTGAGTAGGTGTCCGCAGCTACAACGTACAGAGTACAGATAGGTGTCTGTTGTCTTCCGTCGTTGGTGACAGCATCGATCGATCTCCTCTTGTTGAACAAGCATTTCCCGTCATTCACCGCCCCAAAAACACGAGAGTGCTTGCATTTACGAATCTAGAGAAATATAGAAGAATAGCCCATGAGACTGAAAGTACATGGTGTTACAATATTTATCAGCTACGTACCTCACGGGAATTGCTTGGTAATTCAGTAGATGTAATCATAACACATCACGGACGGCCATAAAGCGAATAATTATCACTTCAGAATTGGCGGTGGTTTGGCGATTGTGAAAGTGCGAGTGCTACACCTTCATTAAAATATCAATGAAAACTCAGTGGCAAATAAAATCTAATGCCTTCAGACTAGTAAGTTGCTAAGAATTGTTTTGCCAAACGAGTTACTCCTATAACTCTTGATCGAATACACTTAAGTACGTATTTGACACTTGCTGTTCCTATTTCTTCCCTGGAATAAAGCAATATATTGGCTACTGAACAATAAAAATACCTTTTCTCCATTCTTTTCATCTTCCTTCCATGCTTTCCATGTTATCATTCACTGACCAATCATGTACATTCAAGAATTCTTATTGTGCTTTACAGTCAAGGAACAAAAAAGGACCTTTTTTACCTTTTTTATAAAAAAGGTAGGCAAAATATTTGAAAAAAGGTTTGCCTTTTTTGCTTTTTTACCTTTTTTACCTCGAATTGCCCCATTTGCACGTAAAGTACATTGCAAAA
>JABASH010000944.1:0-31235 GCA_019776445.1 Tomocerus maximus
TATACCACCAAGAAAAGTATTTAGAGACAGACACAACTTTAAGGTGACCATATAAAAATGCACACAGCTCAAAATATAATAAAATTCGACACCTTTCCACGTTAAGTATCTACAGTCCATCTCTGTTGTGTAATAAACATCAATGACGACGTAGTATATGCAAACGAGTAGAATTCAAACGGCCAGTTAAGCCATTACTACTGACCAGGTACCTTTTGGGTTACTCTCCGCGAATGTTTTCACAGTTTTACTATTTAGATGTGAAATGAAAAAAGATATTTCAAGTTTTGGCGAAGAAAACAATGCAGAGCTGTTATGAGATGTTGGAGTGTAAAGTGAACCGCCTTCTCGTGCTTAGGTAAATTAATACGAATTGCATGGATTGTGGTGTGTGCCCTTACCTGTTATAAAATGAGTAAAGTAGAGACAGGTAAACTTCTGGTGGAAAGAGGTTCGTCTGTGAACGTGTCAAGTCTTCTCATCTCCAGTCAAGTCAGTCAAGGTATGGCTATGGCATGACTTGTCATGCTTCAAAAAAGTCTTGAAATAATCGTTCGTCTTGTGCAGCAAGCCTGTATTTTGCCTTCCCTTCCCTGCTTTGCCAAACGAAGCAATTCTGTGTCCTGCCTTTTTGTCGTGGAGAGTAGTTCATGCATATTGTGATGAGTAAGAGGAGTGAAGATGAGATGAGTGCAGTTTTTGAGTTTTTCTGACAGCAGGAAAGACAAGGAGACGAGTCAAATCAACTTAAGTCAACTGATTTCTATACGCAACTTATTAGTCCCTCGTCCACACTACTTTAACTAGCTATCTAAAATATTCGAGATAAGCAAACAGGTGCTATATGCCATGCACTATCATAATATTCTGATCGCCATAAGTACATTTACCTATGCACACACACACACGTAACTTAATATACACCTTCACTCCTAGGTACTTACACACATCCTACAAAACCAAAACCACTTAAGTTAAGATCGTGATTTTTTCTTTTAAATTTCTCACAACCGCAACCAAAATATAGCACACACATACACATTAGCATAGGAGAGGAGACAAACGTACAGGGGAGGTGTGTAAAAGAGATTCTATGGATGCTGCATGGACATAGCTAAGTATTTATGTAATAACCCGTCAAGTTTTCATAGCAGAGGAATATTCAAATAGTTGTTATTAAGTTCCAGAGCCCATAGTTCTTATTGTCTAGGAAAGTAAGTAGTTAAAAGAATCGAAAACATCATAAGGGTTGGCTTAGCCTCACTCACTCAGCTTCTCCGGGAATTTTTACGGCGATACATCACATTCTCATTAAAGATAGCTATCACTTGAGAGATCTTTGGATTTGAATTTACTTACTGGCTGTGCATTGCAACCTGATTCATCTGTAGTCTGAGAACGTCTGTTATTCCCTCCCTACATACTAAACTTAGCGAGTGGTAGTATGAGTATTATAAGTTGCTAAGTAGCCTCCCTCCCAGCCTAGCCTGTATGTATGTCCAGTCAAGTCACACTCATTACAATTTACATTACAATTCACATTACATTAGAATTCAGCTGAGAATGCCGAATGTGTGTGTGGAGACGTGTAGCTTTGTTTTTATTGTCCGTATTGAATCGGATTGAATTATTGTGCACTTACCTATTACTTACAACGTTAAGTAGGTAAGGAATGTCAATGTAACCTTTAGCTTTAGAACTATGATGGGATTTCATTACATAAATATATGTTTGTGTGCATAGACTCGCCTTGACGAGATAAAAAAGTGTTAAGAAAAATACGAGATGCTATAATAGCTAAGTAATTCCCTATTGTGTTTGCGTATTATGTATATATATGCGTGTAAGTATGGGTGGACAATGTTGTCGAAAGATTCGTCTCGCCTTGAAACAGTCAAGTCAGTCAAGTCGTCTTGCTTGTCTTCACTTGACTCTTTTTCTTGTAGCTCAGTTCCTACTCTTGTTCTTGCTCTTGTTAATAGGTCCCTTTGTATTGTGATATTCCACGCCACGACGACTCTTGACTCCTTTACGACTTCTACCTACCCACAGTTCAATTCAGTTCACTTTTCAGTTGTCCAACCTGCTATACGCACTAACATAATATGTGGAGTAGACCGAGCGAGGTGCAAAGGATTGTATTAGCTTCTTCAAAAGTTGTCCTCAGACTTGGCTTTTAGTTATGTAACATAAATTGACTAAACTGCTATGTATGTTCATAGTGGACTGTGTTAATGTGTTTATGTAGCTATCTGTAGCAGTGGGCAGCTTATTTTCAGACCAGTAGTTGTATTTACCAATTTTTAGTGTGTCATTGTCTTATATGAGCTTTGTTCACTCACACATCCAATCCAGTCATTTTCCAAGTCCAGTAAAATAAAAACTCCAGTCAACGAGTCACAAAAACTATCGTGCAGCAAACACACAGACATTTCTATAGCCTTATAGCTGTAGCATCTAAGAAGTGGCACGTATCTACATAGACACAAGTTCCATTAGTTTTTATTTTACTTTTTCCTATTTTTTGGTTACGTAGTCGCAGTCCGCTTACGAACGTTTGCTTTGCATTACGTTGCATGCCGCTTGCTTGCTTAGCTGATTTTTCTCTGGTTCAGTTGAGTCCGTCTGTCTTTCTGACTCGACTTCCCTCAGTTTCTATCTTTCTTGTGCACGTCTCTTATGGTTCAACATATGGACAGTTCTATACTGTTATTGGATCCTGTATTGTACTTAGCTAAACATCAGAGCATCACATAGTTTGCATTTCATGTGACAGAAACACGCACTTACGGCCAAAGACCAGTTTGGCCTGCCCACGTGGATCACGAAGATCCATTCCTATTATATACACAGAACACTCAGATTATTATTCCCCGTCCTTCCCATCCGTTTCTTACGTACTTACCACAAAATTGTGAAACAATACACTTGACTTCACTTTACCTCTAACTAAACCCAATCTTCCTCCTCCACCAAACAATAATCTATACATACATTTGCATACTTTATATCTATCACCACTAGTGAATCACAAAACTGCTTTATATTACTATTTACATAGGTATACTCAAGCCATATGTATAGTAGAAGTACATGTACCCTCATTTGTCATTAGTCATTTGTATATTTATGCAAAGCAAATATAATTGTGTATTCTTTCTATTAGTATTGTGCAATTTTATTTTGATACTAGTATGGAGAATTGTTAAGAATGTTTTGGTTATTTTTCCCAATAAAATTTGTAGGATGGAGGAGGAAATAAGTAAATGTAATGAATTTGAATCTCACATGGTTTTGCACTCAGTCAGTCAAGTCAGTTCAGAGTTGAGTCAACAAAGCGAGGGAAGTAAACAGAAAAGATTGAGTTCGTGGAAAAGTTCCCTAAGAAAAGTGTTTTGTGTTGCATTTCTCGTGTAGTCTATTGACTATTGTGGCGTTCAGGTGGGAAGCGTGTTCCACCAAACAAATAAATACATCTATACTCAGACAATTCAGCAATGTGCACCTGTACCTACCTCGCCGCATCGCAGACAGCCATCAACCTATAATATGACTACTACAAATGAAATGACTGCCATGTCGGTTCGGTTTCGCGTTTGCATTTTGATGTGTCTATAATAGGACTGTATGTACAATGCATGTACAATGCCAGTAGTGTAACTGCATTAGATAGTGTGTGGGTTGATGTGCACGCACTTTTTCAGTCTCCAGACACGTCTATGGAGAAGTCAATATTAATCTGGTATTTACAATGGAAGAAGTTAGATACTTTATTCCGGAATAATAAGCATGTACATTTGGGACGAGATGCATTGTAGCTAATGTAATAAAGTCAGAATCGACATGTCATGCCACATCGTATGAAAACATACATCCTAGTTGCAATCTCCCTTGTGGATTCACTTGGCCTTTGCTCAACTCCACTGAACTTGCATGCTTTGGTTTGTTTGGCTTCAAGTTTTCATACATAAATACGTACACATCGTTACATCGCACAACCCGCGTATGTAAAACGTGTGTGTGTTTTCCTTTTCTTGGAATGACATGGCCAACTTAAGTTCAGCTCAGTTCCGTCGATGCCTACAAAGCCAAGTTTGGGCAACAGTCGTAGCTACCTATTTACTACTCACTAGTCTACTAGAAACACTTCCGTGCATATTAGATGCTAGGATCTGTAATAAAAGCTGGAATCGTCTCATATCGTGTCGCACACATGCTCACCACTTTCCTGGACGAAACTGGAGAAAAAGGAGGAAGGAAGATGTATTTTTCAGAGATGCCATTAGAAGAGGGACAGAAGTGAGGAGTCGTCTGGGCTAACAAGACTTGGCTTGCACCTATATAATATTCACCGGCCCTGTTTATGCTAACTTATGACACATAAAATCCCAGTTTCCTCAAAAATATGAAATGTCTAAGAAAAGCTTTCCTTGGGAGAAATTCGACACAAGTGTCTATAGCGACTTCCTGAGCTGTGCCCTGCATTAGATTACACCACAGACAGCTGTACATAGTAGATGAAAATACAAAGGAGGCAATCTAGGAGTCGCATTTAGATATACAAATAGGAGTCTAAGAGAGAGAACTGACATTGGCATCCGCTCCTTTTCCTGCATTCATTCGAATCGGAGACAAACGCTCCTTTTTCTTTGAATTTTTTCCTGTCTCTCTTTTCTTTTACTCATTCATGTATGTGTAGTATTTGTGCTACTTATTTTGCTTATTGTTGGAACGAGAACTCAAGTAGAACGAACTAACTGCGTTCAACACACAAACAAATGCTTCTCTGTTCTTCCGCCACCTAAAAAGAAGGCTATTACCCGAATGTGCACATGTGAATGTGAGTCTTAATATTATCTGCATAGGTAGGCTCTATTTCTGTATTTTCTGAATTTCATTTCTCTGGATGGCAGAGCAGAGGTGCCTACTTACTTATTGTTATGAAGACTGAACGAAGCCCATTATTTCCTCCTTTTCTTCATGAATGTTCATACATAAGTATATGTTCATACATATGTTCATATGCATAAGTATATGTCCAGACATATATGTAGTACGCCCATTGTCCTCTCTCTCCATTCTTCCGCATGGAAATCCTTGTTCATTTAACCAACGTTTCTTTTTCATGGAGATGTGATAAACATGCCACACCATTCATCCTAGGCATTATATGACTTTTCCCTATGTTTTCTATTCCTATGACGTGTGTCTCACTTTCTCCTCTCTCTACACAATCATGTGATGAATGGCTATAAAAATCCGTTTATTACCTATACTCACTAATATAGTGACTTTGACCTGGTAGTATATATTTCACACATGACCTGATCTCTCTCCTACTTATTTAGTGTATAGTCTGACAAATCCGTGTAACAATACACAGTTTTGTATTTCCTATGTGTAATTTATAGCGCATATTTATACTACAGACTGTTCTTTACGAGTTCTATAATAACGGTGACGATAAATGCACACACTCACAACTCACTCGAGTTAGCATGAGGAGCCTGCTTGATAAGTATATTCATGCATTTACAAGACTGGTGACTACAATAAAATTCCAGATGCACCATTATCAAAGTTTTTATTTTATTTCCCTCTATGTATTCTATGCATGAATGACCTAATATGCCTACTGCTTATTACATGCAACACAAGCCCTCTAACAGTTAAAGGCTATGTATTGATGTGAATGAATCAACTAGCCTCAAAAAGAATTCTATAAGTGTGGTATTAAATATTAGGGTACATAAGGTCGCTATAATTTCAAAATCATAATATATCACTCCATTCTTATAGTTCTGTGTGTAATGTATGTAGTGTTCTAGGGCAGCTATGAAGAATCATGTGTTTTGTTGATAGGCTATGGCTATAATTAAATAGTATCACCATTGATCTTTCTGTGGTGGATGTCAAGTGAGGGCAGAAGGAATCCAGAGAGGAAATACTTTTGAGCAATAAAGTAAGGACATGTAAGTATGTAGTAACAATGCTGGAGAAGGAAATACCTGAATTGACATTTGTGTGGTTGGAATGGCAGACTTCAACTTTGCAGAAACCCAGAAATATAGGTTATAGTGCAAGGGTAGACGGGCTTAGAAAAGAATGAGATAGATTACATGCTACGGCTTCCTATTTTGTTCCTTTTCTTTAGTATTAGTGTCAAAAGAGTTTCCTGGACAAGTTAGGGTTAGTTAGGTGGGTTAGCACAGCAGCTTGCCTTTTGAGTCTAACTGGTGCTTATGCGATTTGATTCAGTAGCTAAACTAAGAATAAGTCAAGTCTGTCTGGCTTAAGTTGAGGGACTATAACCTTCAATGCTTGTTTTGAAAATGTTTTATTACGAGTCTCGTTCTCTGTGGATTGGAGAGACATATTTTGTTGACATAATGTTAGTGAGGTATGTTATGTTATTGCTCTTTAGCTCATTCCATCTACACGGATTTTTTAACCGCTCAATGATATATAGGATTGAAGTCAAGTCAAGCCAATCCAATATCACACAATATGACAAAGCAACATAACACGTAAAGTTGAGATAACTCGGAGAAAAGGAAACCCTTTTCTTACTTACATAAATAGTAGCTACCTCTTTCTAAGGATATTATTATGTTTTCCATTCCATTACATATTACATTACATCGCACAATATACCATCTTTTGGAACTACTAAATGCACAAGAGCCACAGATGAGAGAGAATAACAGCGGAACAGAAAGGACAAAATATTATCAGATAGAAAAACATAAACAGATACATACGGACCATAACTGTGCCATACTGGCACTACACACTCACGACCAGCCACAGAGAAACACAACAGAATCCACTCTGACTCAGGTCCACACACTTCAATTTCAGATGAACACACAAAAGTCCAACAAAAACTAAAGAAAAAACGAGAGATGGGATGAGAGGAGGAAGAGAGACAAAAAACTCGTCTTTTCATAAGAGTACTTGACTCAAGCCGTCCATCTACTCAATTCTATCCAATTTCTCGGGTCCTTATATAAATGTGACTAAAAACGCGGACCATTCTTGTGGGATCTCACATGAATTATATAATATCATCTTGTTGTTATGTTATCTGACGTAATAAATGTTATGTGGGTTTTACAAATTCTTATACACGAAAAATGAATGACTACTTCCCTCCGTCTCAACAGTTTTTGGTCAGTTGAGCCAAACTATACAGACAATCTAATGTAGCAATATTATGATATGCATAAAATATATAGGGACCCAGCTAAGCCTATACTTTACATAAGAATGAAAGCTATTTAGAACTCTTCCAATCGTGTTTTCTTTTATTTTCTTTGCATTTTTTACTATTGGCAGTCCCTCATTGAGATAAGACTGAAAAATGCTGTCGTGTGTGATACACAGACAAGACAGAGTTACTTATCACATCGGTAGACTTGTCTTAGTGGTGTGGTCTGGTCTGTTTGTCTGGATTGGTGGGTGTGGGCACTCTTTTGTTGTTTCAAGTATAATATCAACGATCAACTCTCATGGCAGAACATTTTCCCAAAGCCAGCCGTTTGTTTTCTGAGAGACTTGTACTTTGAGATGCTAAGAGTCTTGTGATCTCATCACAATCAAACTGGCAATTGCAAACGGACGAAGAGCAAATAGGAAAGAGAAACTGATATCCTATTTAGAAAACTACCCTTGACTTTACATTTTCTGACTCTGTACACTATTTACAAAATATTGTAGTCAAAGTACATCGAATTAATTCAAAACGAAATGCTGAATAACATTTACACGAGGCAGAGTTGACTAAACAGAGTCCAGGATCGTCTTTAACGGACGGATATAGAGATGCTGTGTGCTTAGAGACAAATGAAATAGCAATATAAAAATAACTGGAAGGGAAACACTAGTGCAATCATTACTGTTATAAGTATGCAAGAATATATAGCATATGGACAAACGAGCAAGGAAAAATAACCTCAGAGCAATGAGTATAATACTCGGAAATATAATGAAAAAGAATAGAAAACAGAGAACACGAAAACTACATAAAGTGCATCTTAGTATATCTATATTTACAGAAGGTATGTCCATATAATTCAGTTTTAGTGAGTCTAGCAGAGTAAAATCGAAGGAAGGACTCAAATGAGCTGTGACCCCTCCAGCATCACGATCAGAGATGAGCCGAGGCAACCAACGCAGTACAACAAAAGCCATATGACTACGTGCACATATAGCACAGTATTATTATTTTACAGATGAAAATGAAGATGACCTTTTTCTCATCCACTCGAGTGTAATGTGATGTAATGTACACAAGAGGTTTCTTCCTACAAACAACAAACTCTTCCAAAACAGATGCAATGTGTTGATTATACATTTTCTCTTGTTCTTCCACACTCACATTTACAACTTTTGCATAGTTACACATGGCATAGTTATACCTATAGCTTTATGAATGTGTGTAAAATAAATGGAAACCTCTAATTTCCCTAGTTCTCTCTAGGAGGATGTAATACACGTTTCTATATGTTTACTCTATGACTCTCGTGATTTCCTCCGCTCCAACTTCTCAAAAACTCAATCTCAACATTTTGTGATATCAAGTGAAGTGATGCCCATTTGAGTTTACGACGAGCTGTGCTCACTGGGATATTATGACGAGTATACACTTATACTTATGTATCTATATAGCTGTATAGAGGAGATAGTTGTATTGGAGGGAAGTCAGCTGTAAGCCAAATCAAAGGAGGAAAGCAAAGCAGCAGAAAGAAACAAACATGCTAGCAATACAATATAACACAACAAGAAACCCGTAAAGAAAACCATGAGATTTTTATTTTATCCCTTCCAGCACTAAAACATACTTGAACTTTTCGAGATTGAACATTTACAATCAACATCAAGTCAAGTCGATCCAACTTTAAATCTCTGTCTGCTCACTTACTGACCTTAAGTTAACGTTCAGCCACATGCACTTCCACTATGTCCAGTCTTCATTATAGAAGTCGCATTGTATCTATTGTGCTCTTTTATATGGAATCTGAGCCACCTTCACACAATGGGATCCACGCACACGAGAGGAATATCTGTAAGCAAAACCAAATAGTTACTCTTTGCTCAACTTTGAGAGTTAACCATTTATTACTCGCATTGTGTATTTTGTTTTTCCCTATTTTTGCCGATGGTTGTGTTGAGGTTGAGTTGAAGTTGATCATTTTTCCCTCGGAGGACTCTCCTCCAGTCAAAATCAATGCAGTTTCTCCCATCATCATCATCATTCCTTATTGCAAACAACATTATTATATTTTATTACACAAGGCACATTATTTTATATTATACTCACTCATATACTCACTCTTATATCCCCTGTTAGTATAGAGTCTGCACTGTGTAGACAGGAGTTTGGATGATGTCCTATAGAATGGCCTAATCTTGTCTCGTCTGACCCTAGCAAATGCTAACAAATAACTACACAAATCGATCTCTTGTAATTTTTTATTGTTGCGAAACAAAGACAGCGGGGTAATCTAATGTAAAGTCAAACTACCTACTCGCCTACTCCTAGAGTCTAGGTACCTTGACTTCATCCACATCCAATAGACTCAAGATGCCTGTAATTTAATATAAATACCTCGCCTGAAAACCATTTTGAAGTGGATGTCGGTCGGAGCTATGTTACTTATGGATTTGATTACAAAATGCTTGTAGCATTATATTACATAAGAGAGAAATGTTTTGGACATCAAAAATGTGTGTGTACTCCGCAGATAAGTACCTCAACCAAGACGCTACAAGCATTGAGGTCGGCGAAAGGTTAAGGTTGAGGTTACTAGAAAATGTGATGTATATGTAGGCAGGTATATTGGGACATGTAGGAAATGTAATAATGCAATGCAGTGTTTTCTTTAGTTCAGTAGAAAAAGTCCATAGAATAAATGAGATAGTTCAAAGATATCGAGATAGACATGATTGGACCAATTTGAAACTTTCATCTCATCTCGTCATGAATAGCATTTGAATTCTCTGAAGTGCTGCTTCGCAAGGACTTAGTTCCACTCCCTCACCCACCCAACAGTCTCTCTGTGCAAAATGCAATAGTAAGTAATGTAATGGTAATCGCTATCCCTTCGAAACTAAAAGAGTCTCTTTTAACTTTCGCGTAGTGTGCACTTTATGGTAACTTTTAAGACTAAAGTAAAGAAAGATTTCTTATACGCATAGGCATTTAGTAGCTCCTGTATAGGAACTTTGGAAGAATGTGTGTAACAAAGACAGGCGGAATCATTTTCAAAGATAGGATTGTCAGTGAAGAACAAATGACGAGATGAGGGAAATAAAGTGACTTGACTTTTCTGGAAATTTACGATGAACTCTATTGTAATAAGGCAATCTACATAGATACGAGAAGAGTCTTGAGATACCTACCTGGGCGTGTGTGTTTATGTATGTGTGAGGAAGACAAAGTCAAAGAGGATGGAAATTGAGAGTTGAGCTGTTTATGTGAGAAAGGAGCTCAATTTATTCGTTTGCTTCGGTTTGCATGGATTCGTTTTCTTTTCTTTTAGTAGATAGGTACTCCAGTTTCATTCCTCGCTTTCAGGTAAGGCAGAGTTGGATGTGGTAGATAGGAGTTAGGAAAAGAGGAAACCGAGCCGAAACACAAAGAGACTGTAAAACACTTAGGACGATGCCAATTGATAGATGAAAGGCTGGCAATGAATGAGAATTTAGATTTGGATTATCGACATGTTGACTTGACGCATGGCGTTGTTAGTTAGCTGTCTTGTAATGCTCGCCGAGAATTCTCAGCGATGTGATTCTGGGTTGCAAGAAAGATGCATTGCATTCAAATGCGGCGACGGCTTCACAATAGTAATCATGGGAAAGAAATTCCGATTTCCGACCTGCTCCGTCCTATATCTGTAAGATTATAGAAGATATCAATGGAACTTCTGTCTTGTCGGTTGCTCTTTTTTATTTATTAACTATCCCGGGCTATACAGAGATAGGGATTTAGACAGAGACAGCGATCTGAAGAAGAGTATCCTTAAATATGTCCTTGTTCTGTATTGTTATGTAATAGCCCTGCAGTAAACGGTAATGATACCACAAGAGATACACAAGCAAATAAATAATCTTAGGTACCTCACTAAGCCGAGCTAAGTATATAGGACTAGTAGACCGAGCAGTTTCGCTTTTATGAGCCAGGACTTATACAATAGCTCTTTGTGTGTCATTTTACTTTTGTGAGCCTTACCTGTTCGGTTGTTATTGTGATTAGCGCTTATATTCTTATACCTCCCATACAGATAGTAATTTCGAAGCTCCTGAGTTGTTTGTATAGAGAGTGTACCTGGCTGAAAATAATTTGAGTAGAAATAGCTTCCTCTATGAATACCATAACGTTCATCACATTTTGGTTAATGATGCGGTGATTACGGTGGTTGTTTGTGTCGGTGGTCTCTCTCCTCTATTGAATATACTTTAGTAGCTGTGAGAAAGGAAAAGTCAGAGAAAAACTCAAGTTACATGGCAATGTGCACATAAGTACATTAGTAGTACAAAGCAAGACGGGAAGCCGACTTGTGTCTCACCATATAAAATAAAGAATATATTAACTGCCATGTGAGTTCCTTTTCTTGCTGTACTCGTCCGTAACTTATAGCCCCTACGACTCCTACCCACTTTTACTTATGTAAATTCAAGTAAAACCACCTGAGCAGTTAATGCGGACATACATATTGAGTTTTTATCTGGATTCATTTAAAAGTTGGCTATTGAGCGAACATGTCCATTTATTTTCCTCCAAATGAACTGGCTACTAGTTTAACAGGCCATAAGAGTTGGTCTATATAGGGGGATCAGGCATGCGGAGCAAGTAGAACTAAATACGTTAGCGTGTACGGGAATGGAGAATGGGTTAGATAAGAGGAAGACGTGTACTTCTGCAAGTGATGACTTAAGTTAACTGGATAGAGAGAGATAGTAGACCAGTTTGTAAGATGTACTTAATGTAATGTAATGAGTGAGCCGAGTCGTCTTTGCTCATCTGATCTCGTGTATTAGTTAGTGCATTAGCAAGAAAGGGAGAGAGTTCAGTAGTTTTCCTTTCGGAGATGCCTGACTTGCTCTTTTAATCTTTAAATAAGTTAAGTCTACTATTTATTCCATTGCTGCTCTCGGTCTCTGTCTTTGTATCAGTAAGTGTAGTGCATTCGAGATTAGTGTATCCACACTGCACTGCCTGCACCACTGCCTGGTGTGCACTACTCGTTTTCTATTGGAATGAGTCTGTTCACGGAGAAAGAAAAAAGGATGACGAGAGTCGATCTGCTGAGAATAGAGAAGAGTTGAATTCAATTCTAGACTTGTGCTCCATGTGTGTGGGAAAATCATGCTCTTTCAATCTTACACGCTGCTTCTGTTCTCTTTCATCTGCCTCTGTCTCCCTTACAGATTGTATAACATTGTGATCTGGGTATAAATACCTGCATTATACTACTGCAACACAACAGATTATACGAATACTGACGATAACTAACTAACTATCTCTTCTATTGTATCACAAACAAATATGCATACGCCCAGTACAGCCCTGACGAACTCCTCCGCTGTGATTCCTCGTGAACATGCAAATGCATTTAATTTACTAGTCTCTGAGTTATGTAGTGCACTGTA
Organism: Tomocerus maximus; assembly: GCA_019776445.1. Classification (NCBI taxonomy): domain Eukaryota; kingdom Metazoa; phylum Arthropoda; class Collembola; order Entomobryomorpha; family Tomoceridae; genus Tomocerus; species Tomocerus maximus. Next base: position 12,658 of record JABASH010000944.1, read on the forward strand.
GTAAAAATATATTATTTAGGCACACAGTACATGTGGCTCTGATTGGTCTGGCTTTTATATGACCACTACTGTATCTAGTATATTAATTGGTAGCTATTGTTCATGATCAACAAAAACTGAGACAGCACAGAAATATACATGCCATACAAGTTTGGGAGTAACAATTACATATAATGATGGCTGTATTTATACTTCTATAGAAACTTATATTGAGAATTTTTATATAGAAGTACAAAGATTTTTTATCTGTGTATGCGTATGTATGTATGGTTCTGGTATAAAAGTATGAGGACTCTGCTACTTATTTACATTCTGTGTCCGTCTATGTACTCACAATAGTTTTACGCTGGAAAAGATTTGAATCTGGAGAAGGAGGAATTAAGGAAAAGTATCTGAAGACAGAGTGGAGGAAGACAGGGAAGGAATTTAGAATGCACAAGTACATCACATACTGCATAACGTCGACTCAGAATAATCTTTACTTATTAGTCTTCCCTGCGTTTTGTTAGTTAGAAAGAGATTCGACAACCCAAGAGGATAGCATTCGCAATCCAAACAGCAAAGATACATACACACACCCTGAGTTTAAGGACGAGGAAAGCGAGCTAATCAGATAGGGACACATTTGTGTCGTAATGCAGGGTGTGCAATGCGTGTGACTCTCTTAGATCCTCAAGATGAGAGTCTTACATATTTCAGCAAGAGAGAAAGAACTGTTGCTTATCATTACTATAATTGTGAATGCGTATGTACGGAGAGCGGCAGAAGACAAAGTGGCTCCACTCAGCTATGCACATTCATGCATTCTCACACAGAACATAAAAGTACGTTAACTAGCAAACACGAGTACAGAGAGACTTTCGGTTCGGTTAAACTTATTTGCTTCAAGTTCGCATTCTCAGTTAAGAGTTTTTACAGAAAGGCCGACGGCGGACGTCAGACGACTTGCTAAAGTTGAGATGAGTTAACTTGAGTTATTCCTAACATCAACATTAATTTGCTCTTTAAAATGCTCTCTTTTCCCATCCTTATTATTGCTCGGGTAGTCTCGACTGGAGTGAGTTCAGTTGATGCCATGCGAGATCCACGAGCCTCTCCTATCTTCTGTACATTCAACTTTTGTTTCTTAATGGTAAATACTTATGTAGATGCATCTAAGTTAGACAGATGAGATGTGGACGTCTATAATCATATCCCGGGCTCAACTGCGCATCGTATAAATAATATCTCGCAGATCTGCAATCTACTGGTAGCCTTTTCGCCTCACTTGCACTTTCCACAGTCTCAAAAGATATCACATAGGTAATGAGACTTGAAATATTTAACGTTTTTTGTTCATACCTTCCTTCACTTGACTTTGACTTTGTTCTCCGTATAGCGTAACTTGCTCTGCTTTCAATGAAATCAGATTCCTGTCTGCTACTGCATTTCCCTGCTACTGTATAGCAGCACAAGGCTAACTGCTAAATAAACTTGTCTGTACATTTTCATTGCCCCACTATCTCTATTTAATATATCTATGACTCAAGGTTTGTTTTGAAGTATACTACATCAAAATGTTTACAAAGCTTTATAAACTATAACGCTATTAAATTACGCTTGCTTACATGATCTCAGTGTGAAATGTACTTGTATACTAATCCATTTTGATACAAGCTCTGTTTATTTAGAATTTGTGTCTGACTGCAGTAAATAATATAGTTCATTATTACATAGAGTATATAAATTGTGCTGGTGCTCCATTGTTTGTGCATAGGTACATACATTCAAAGTTGGTCTCTTTTCTTTGCGTTGTTTCTCATTAGCAACAATTCAGTTCAGTTCACGCTCAAGATCAAGAACTGTCTTACTTATAGAATAAATGTACACGATAATCCTGCCTCAGCCGACTCGTTCACAATGTTATGTACATAAATAGCTATAAATATAGTTACTTTGTTCTTAGTTAGAGTGAGTCAACCTAATTTTTATATGAGACAAGTGTGAGGATGAGAAGTTAAAAGTGCGGAGTGTAAGTAATGTAGTGACAGAGGAGCAAACACTTTGCTTTGGCAAAGTCTCTTAAGTTACAGAAGCTTAACTTAACTTACTACTTAAGGAAAAGCTTTAATGCTTCAACTTGCTCTTGTCTAGTCTCGTCTGACTGCTGTTCTGTAAAAATATGTACATAACATAACATTAAGTGTAGAATGTTGCGTTGCACGTATGGTTTAATGTGAAGTGCAGAGCTAGGAGAGTTGCGAAAGAAGACAAAGTACAAGTAGCATTTGCATATTTCAAAGATAAAGCTGCCGCCGTCATTTCTCACTACGCACACACTGCACTGTCCTATACCGACTATACTCTATGTCCTATCCATGTACATACTGCAGCAGTTGAGAAGACAAGCGTTTTTTGACTTAGAGGAATATTTACACCTTAACTTGGCGTTTTTCCGTCGTCACGTTTTATTTTTAACCGCAAAAGAATTTATGTCTTTTATCATCTTCACTCAAGACTTCTCTCTCTAATAACCCATCCTGATGCAACGTGCAAAGATTAGGAAAACCTTATTTTAGACTTTACTTATCTTCTCTTTGCTTATAATAGCTTATTTTGATTTTTCTATACTGCTATTACACCATATCATTTACAATATTACACCGAGCAAGAGGAGACAGGCTGAACATAATTGCACAAGAATCCCATTTTTTTATCCAACCAAACTATCACAGCCTTTTCTTCTTCGCCTTTCCACTTAATAATAGTAGTCAATTAATTTCCCAATTTTTTCATTGACCCTCATGGCCTTGTCTGTCGTAGCCTGGCCTTAGTGCACATTTCCTCATAATCCAATAATCCCTATCTTCCGCCTATCTCTAACACAATAATAATATATACCCTCTAAAACTGTCTCCCTGTAATAATTAGGCTCTTATCTAATAACATTGTAACTTTGTATGTTGGGGAATAGTACCATAATCATCTGAATTAATTCCAGTCTATGAATTCAAGCGTTTGATTTGGGAGTGTGTACCTACTAGTTAGAGGTGGCTATTTATTATGTAAGATCCATCACAGTCATTAGGATTATTATAGTTGTTAAATAAAAAAGGTCTAGGAATTAGAAACAAGGGGTACATTTCACAGTGCAATCCTTGCTCTGAAAATATTTTCCCATTCCATTATCAATATCAACTTGTAATCATTTCATCGCTCATTATTATCATTATCGTCATCATCGTAACATCTCCTATTATTCCCATTACTTACCTAATGTTTACGCTGCAGTTTCATCTGTAGTGTATTAGAGTTGTAAGATAAGTAAGGGTGGATGATGAGGATGAAAAATTGGTTCTGTAAATAGCTCCTTACACAATGTAGTGCGTCCTACACCTGTTCTCCGATGTTATATAGACGTATTAGTAGTTAATATAAGCAGTACTTAGGAGGGATAGTGGAAGGTGTTATGAAGTAATTGCGTCTTTCTTGTCTGATCTACTGCTATATAGGGAAAACAAGAAATGGCTATCTATGCCTAACCTTCCTTTACTATTCTGTGTCTAGTGCATCGTAAGGAGATGGGATCTAGATGAGGGAGAGTACAGGTACCATGATGATGACAGATAGGATAGCCACAGATACAAAATACCGAGCTAAGTAATGATATATATAAGAAAGCCTATTACTACTCTGTCAAGGTATTAGCAGAATGGGCCCAGTGCAGGGAAAGTCTTCTCAACCATAAGATTTACCTTTGGACTAACACAGAAAACACACTAACCACATCCTTCTCCTGAGTTCTCCGAGAGCCACAACACAACTGAGAGTAAGGATATTGTGAGACCAGACAGGGAAAGGCATGAAGATGATGAATGCGGATCAATTCTTGAGCGAGGCTTGGATGTAATCAAGATAAGTAATAATAACTAAGTAACTGTGGCATGAGGGTTTAAGTGAAACTCACATAAACGACTTTGGTCCCTCTTTACCCCAAACACCACCAACATTAGAGAATCTACATTCTGCATCTACTTTTACGTATACACAATATAAAATAAATACACCTTATAAATTGTCCTATCCGCACTGAAAGGACATTTCCTATGTCTATATGCAATTAAGTGGCATAGCATAAAATCATAGCCCCAAAATAAAGCAACTTAATATGGAATGATGGAAGGCAGACATCGTCGAAAGTCAGTTGGAGAGGCCCGTAAAGGAGCAATGCTTCATTTTTGTATATTCTATACAACAATTATAGTGTATATTATTTTGTCTATAAGAGTGCCTATATGTATTGTTCATATAGTTTTTGTCTGTTAAATATCCTTACCTGTGTGCTTTTCTACTTAGTTGAACATAGTGCAATGTTCCACTAGTGTGAGCACTGCTGTGAAGGCTTAAAAGCATCTTGATCATGAGAAATGCGTTAGTATAAAGGAAGAAACAAGGGAATTAATGAGTATTTATAATGAAGCGCATACTCGGAGAATGCAGCACACTTAAATTCTCATTCTATGTTACATTTACACTAAGTGCATCTACATGTTATATTGCAAAGTACGTAACAGTATATCCTAAAATGGCACACGTATGTAAAGTCTTTTTCCAGTTCTTGAAGTGAAAGAGAAATGCCATCCGATTTAGTAAAGTCTTGGACTTGACTGTCTTTTATAAATGAGGAGGGTATTATGGACTTACTTTTACTGTCAAAGAGCTCATCTTTAAGACCACAAACTGAGCAGTAAGAAGAAGCCACTATTCATTTCATTCATTCATTTTATATTCTCACACAACTATCTTTGCTTATGCACATATACCTGAAACAATACCAAACGAGTACCTAGTAGTGTGTTTCCGTCGAGAGAATTCTGTGTTTGGGGATATAGTAGTCAAGTCCTTAGAAACATCTTTACATTAAAATGTTTGTATTAGGTAAGTAATGAAGCAAGTAATCCACGCTCTAATGGTAAGTAGGAAGTATGGACGTAAATTATTATAATGACAACTTACAGATACTCTGACTCTTTCCATTACTTTTCAGTGAGTCTCACATAAGGACAAAGACTAAAGTAACTTGCTTTTGCTACTTTGTCTTTCTCCACAGGAAAGTTTTGCGTTTGTTGAATTCCCTTGTTGCTGCAGTAAAAGTAAAACCAGGTCAGAAATTAAAATGAGGTAAGAAAGATGATTTAAGTTATGATAGTTTGGTTTCCATTCTGCAAAGTTCATTGTTGTATGCACACAACGAGTGCACAGCACAACAGTCGCAAACTTCTGAATGTATAATATTTACTGATGTATTCATTCAACTTAGTTATACCTATTGTTCTTCAGACAACAACTATATAGAGTGTAGTTTTAAGTATGGCTAATGTATTTTGTATTCTGTAATAGTGGAACATATCAATAGTGAAACAGTCGTTGTTCTCCGAGAAATTCAACGTGAGGGAAGCCAAGAGCGTCTATTTAAATATGTACCCGTGCAAGTTTCTCGCGTCTCATCTTCCTGCTCTACTCCACTGAACTGTATTTAGGTAGATGTAAGGAAGTAGTCTGTGCATAGCGTAGATAAGATAGGATGTCATGTCATGTTTCCCAATTCGGGGAAGTTGAGTTTTCCAAAGAAAGTGATGTACATATAGAAGTAGGTATAAGTGCTGTTTATAGTTTGCATAGTGCAATGTTCTTCTGTAGTTTAAAGTGTAAAGAAAAGTTTCGTCAGCGTCTGTCTGGTGTGTGATATTACTTTATGCAATATGTAATGTGTTTATGCAGTATGTAAGCCTATACTACAGTATATAGGACACAGAACAGTAGCTTTGTGTGTTTAGTACTTTAGTTTGTGTGTTCTGTATAATATTTTAATATATGAGTATAGTGTGAAGCTATAAGCTTCATTTTCTATTTCATTCGTAAAGAACTGAAAGAAATTGGGTTGTGTCTCGGAAAAAAGAGAAAAGAAGTAAGTTAACTTACGTGAGATCGTTTCAGAATGAGAATGAGTCTTGTCAGACTATAGCTCGACTAGGATTTCATAATAGCATATTGTAGTGAGCTGAGGATAGAAATGTATGTTGTATGATGTTAGTAATATAAGTTTCTTTCCTTCTGTTCCCTCTCTTTCCGTGCATCAATTACGAACACCTTTTAAAAGTTTTAAGAGTCTCGCTACATTTTTTATTCCTTCGACTCGACTTTTACATCTTATCAGGTGAAGGAAGGACGAACGTAACATAATGTAGTGCATAGTACATATGGGGCATGCTCCATAATGGCATGTGCATGTATAGTCATCTACGGAGAATGCACTTGCTCAAGATGCAATGGGAGCCCTGCCCATCTAATAGGGAGTTTTTATAATGAAGTCAGTCTATTACCTCTCCCTATACATAGAAATTGGAATTATTAGTTATGCCTTGCCTCTGCCAGAAGCTATAATTCTATTAGATAGATACAAAGAAACTCATCTGCCAACTATTTACGTAATAGTGTGTGTAGGATGGGCCAAATGAATGCTTTCACACCATCGCCTCACACCTTGCATTAACTATTTCATTTGCGTTTGCTACTGTGGACAGAGACAAAAACTTCTACGCGCACAAAATTCCCTTTTTACGTGGTTTCGTGAGGAAGACATTTCTAGAGAAGGAGCAAGTTGAAGGGAAGAGTGACAAGACAGCTTGACTAGCTAAGGAAGAGTTAGTAAGTCGACTTGACAAGATAGATAGACAGAGACAGTGCACGGGGACTCACTTTTCTCCAAAGTCTTTAAATGTATGTTAGTTTTCTGAGGATGAATTGGTAATGCACACACTCTGTAAAAGATCCTATACAGGTATCTGACTTAACTTACTCCTGTGCCTACTTCTTATGTTTGTATTAGACTCTCCTTCCAAACTTGACTAGAATGAATGAATGTTTGTATTAAATGCATAGGATTACTCCAGGACTGAGGGAAGGTAAACCATCCTATGTCAAATTACACAGTTTAACAGTAAACCAAAGGGACTTTTCTATAGATGGACTAAGTAAGGAAATAAATGTTAGAAACACAAACAAGGTAGGGAGTGAAGAAATAGATTGGACAGGTAGGTTTAAAGTGAAGGTAAATAGAAAATCGTGTTAAATGTAGGATAGATCTGTCCAAGGGGTCCAAACAATTTTCTCGCCTTTTCATTTCATTATATTATTCTGTGCGTGTAACTCCTTTACTTTATTATACCCTTAAGAACCTTTTAACTACAGACAACTTTTGTTTCTTTTTACACAACTTTTACGTGCGTTTACATTGATAGTTTACTAGTTGGGTTTAGAATTGAATTTATTTTATAGATCCTCTCCTCCATTCTTCTAAGACACTCTAAGACATTCTTCTAGACATTCTACGAGTCCTCTACATCTATATTCCTCGGGCGCATTATATTTACTAGTATTATTTTTTCAGAGTCAGTAGAGTACATCTCTAGAAATAGAGACAATCGGGTCCTACTATCCTACTTGTATATTCTACTACTACTTGCTACACAATATCTTTATTTATTATGCATTTCATTTTATTTAACTCCACGTAAGTCTCTCTTTGTATTGCTTACTCTGAACACGATTCTCATTCTACACACATACAGACAGAATAAAACTATGCACTGTAAACTACCATGTATGTTTAGCCTGAGTTAGAAACAAAAAACTTTTACTAACACTTAAAACAAGTGTTTGGGGATGTGAGTTAAAGAAAGGAATAAAGTTGACGGTTGAATTGTGTTTTGTGGTGTCTATTGGTTTGGTTTGTAGTTTTTTCAATGCCAGCAGGTTCACCTCATGAGCCTATTGAAATTATTCAACTTTTATGTCCTAATGGGAAAACAATGTGAGATGAGATGAGAGGGCGAGTGTGGAAAATAGTAAATGTTTTATAGTTTAGTCAGAGATGTGGCCAGACCAGGCCAAAACCAAACCAGTCCACACAGTCCAGTCCTTAGGAGTGTGCATCTTACATTGTTCCAACATCACATCACACTCACTGAAACTGAAAGCAGAATAAAATAACATTCTTACTTAACACAACATTAGGTACTAAAGGACACTGCCATATAGCACATACGTATATGTTTATTCTTGGAAAGAGCTATATGCTAGACAAGTACCTTAACCTTGCTATTGCTAAGTATATGGCAGTGTAGGTAATTTATATTGTTTTTCCAATGCAGCCAGTTGAATTAAATCCAAAAAGATCTACAGATGAAGTTTGACTTAAAACGAAGCTTTAATTCAACGCAAGTACCTTGCTTATAGTGTATGTAGGTGTAGGCACGTATATAGCTTTCTATGGTATATGCAGTTAGTATTACGTAAACTGTAAGCAATGCTAAACAGACTGAGTTGAGTCGAGTGCATGTGATGTACTGGTGTGATCTGGCCTTTAGCCGAACTCTTCTGTTCTCTGAGTATTGTAAGCAAAAGGAAGGAAGCGATAGCAAAGCACTTGACTCGAGTTGAAAGCCATTGAATTCATGGTGTTGAGAAGTTTAATGTTTTCAAGAGGCTGAAGGTTCCTTTGGTGAATTACCATTTTGTACAGACACGATGAAAGATATAAAACGTAAAAAAAGGATTTATTACATTTTAAAATCTGATATCAGATTTAAATGAAATGAAGCAGAAGAGATGAAGGAAGAATAGGAAAACTTTTTTGGCTTCCCATGCCATGCCTTCTTTTGGCTCCTTTTGCCCTGCCTATCCTCTAACGTGTCTTCGTCTCTCCAACAATCAAAACAGCTAAGATGAATGAGATTCACTAACGCTATTCTACATAGTACAACTTTTGTCCTGGAAAAATGTTGTCTAAAATGCTGAGTCCATTATTGCACTAATACTGTCACGCTATAAAAGGTTCATTTACACACTTGAGAGTAAATACATGAAAATTAAAACAATTTTGATCTTTATTTAGCATTGTGGGTCACTTTTGAAAGGTTGACATCCAGCAAGCATTGGCTGATTTCGTAATATGCACCAAATTGCAATACCAAGCCATAACAATATTATTAGTATTACTTAAAAACCTTAGATTGAATACGCGATGCAAAGCTCATTTTGGGGAGTTATTCAATGGCATAGAACATGCATGTGCACATATCTGATATTCAGAATGTAAAATGAAAGGTGATTGCTAATGATGTTTTTGCAAGTGTGTATAGGGCTATAATTAATGACTTGGTCCAAGGTAAAGATACGATATCTTTATGATCTGTAAATAATTAATTGCCTATACTATTGATGACAGTTGTTTATTGCTATAAAGATAGGTACATGAGTGTCAATTTGTTGCATAATGTCTTGAGTTCAGGCTGTGACAACATTTATTCCTTAAGGACATTTGACAAATAGCAGTTATGAATTACGTATTGACATGGGAAGAGAATAGGAGGCTAATAAATAAACTGGGAGAGAGATGTCAAGCCAAGATTAGAGTTCTTTCATATTTAGATGCAGTATGTATATGTATGCATGTATGTGTATGTATGTACATAGTAGGATGGATGGAAGAAGATGCACGCATTCACATCTGTTACATAGTCCACATTTATTTTACGAGTGGATGCATATTGGGAAGATTGTGTAGAGAATACAGATTCTTAGGTAGTGGAGATTGGCACCTTCCTACAAGGCAAAGCCAAGTCATGAGTTCCTCATAAATATGACAATGGGGATATTCACAGCACAAAGCTTTCACCTTTGACATAATAAATTTGTTTGATGCGCCAGAGCTAAGTAGGTAGTTGTTTTACAATGACCATCTATACACACAACAATGTACACAGACAAGATACTTCGTAAATTAAATTAAAAAGCCAGAGACCAGAGCGGGCCACACAAATTTGGAAAGAATACCTACACAACAGTTATGATTCATAAGTTAAGTCGAAGACAACACAATGCTGGTCAAGGCGAACAAAGTACCTTAATCTTCTATGTGCACTCACATATCTATATAAATACAAACATTTACTAATCCTGCTGATTGTGAGTTTGTTAATTTTCTTGGCTCGTCTATTTATGAACCTTTTTACACAAGTAAAGAGTTTTATGGTGTCATGCATGTTTTTAGTACTCTAATATACTTTGGAGGTCTGGTTGATTAAGTGTTCATATATCCGACTGTACGAGTTAAAATAGTAACAGAGTAGTTTAAATGGCACCATGGTGTAAATTGAAATCAAAATTCCCTTATACAGTCTCTGGCGCCAGAACAGTTAGGGCTATACAAAAGAGTTCTATGTAAAAGACTTGGTCTCATTAGATTTATTTAGGATTTACTATTCAAGGAGGCTGACCAGCCCAAGTAAATGATGCTGAGGAAATGAAGTGTAATACTTTCAGTGAGTCAAATCAACTCATCTTCCTTCTCAATTCATAATTCAACGTTCATTTACACTTCTCTGTACTCGCCTACTTGTAATTATAAAAAAGAATTGCTAACTAGTATCTGGGCAATGTAGTCTCATCTCGTGTCATTTTCTAGTCATGACTAGCGCAACAAATGAAAGTTTCGCTTTTTATTGTTTCTGAAGATTATGTTTTTATGAAGTGTGCAGAAGTATAAGGTTGTTGTCGTTGTCTCTGCGTATACAAAATGTGTGTGTCAATGCATTTCTCTATACTGTGTCAGTATGCCAGTGTATTTTCAATGAGTTGAAATGAACAGGGAAACAGCTAATGGCTATAGATAAAGTAAATAAAAAGTATTAATGCACACAGAAAAGTTAGTATGGAGAGAACAACAGATTCATAATATAATTTAGCTTTAAGGAAGACGAGGCCCGAGGAGGAAATGGAGAGAAATGCCATAAAAAATAAAAGATGCCTTTGCACACTTGAATATCCACATTAGCTTGTACAGGTATATCAACTTCGTAAAGCAATGTAATGAACAATATAGCACAATAAAAAGACAAGAACGAGTCTGCAGCAATCCAAAATACACAAATTGAAGATATATTTATTGTGTAGGATAAGGAATATGGCATATTTTACCTTCCTATTAGGTTGTTATTCTTAATGTGCTAGGAATATTATTGCATAGGTACGTAGATGATAACATTGTATCTTAATAATTGTGTTTACATATATCACAGAGATATTGTAGGTAGTTATAGTGCAATAGAATGGAGCTAAGTGTCGTGAAGTAAAAGGAATGGGATGTATGGTGCCAGAGGCCAGGCAGGCTAGGCTAGGCAATAATCTCTCGAACATAATAACCAAATAGAAAACATACAATTACGCATTAGCACATGAGAAAGAGGGAAGAGCAAATTATTAGCATTAGAGATATCATTAACATTAACATTAGTAGTTTTGCATTATATTATGCACATTATCATTAGACTGGATTACCCACACTATGCACATCTCTGCCATTTGAATTAAACGTAACTAATGTTCTACCCCGCTACACTTGAAGTTGACTGCAGATGTACATAACCTAACAACCAAGCATACAGATGGGCCACATTTTTTCTTGTACCTACAACGAAGATGCTGCTGTCCATCCTCTTGTCCTCCTGTCCCATCAAACGCCATTACATTAGATTACATTACACTCACATTGTTGCACCAATGCATTTGCATCCTCTTCCTATTCATTTCCAAAATTCTTCTCTTACTCGACTGTCCTCTTCTCCTGTCTTAACGACAAACGATTTACCATTTCACACTCGTGTACTCTTTGCCTTCTGCTACTCTGTCTCTGCAGATCCGTTGTTAAGTTAGTTAGTCAATTCTATTATGTGTAGTTAGTTCTGTCTTTTGTAGCATGTCTGTTCCGAGTTGACACCAAACAGACACTGCACCAGAGCTACATCGTCAGCGACACAATATGAACTACAATTTTCCTTTTTATTATGTATTCGCATGTCACTCATGCAAATTTCGCTAATTCAATTCTTGTCTTGCATTATATTACAATATTTTATGCGCTTGGCATGCATCCTACTCTGTCTCTATCTTTTATACATTTATTTCTTTGCTTTGTGAAATATTACAAAATCCTTGCATGAATCTGCGTATTCCACAAAGTAGTGCTTGACATTATCCACAGAAATCCCTTGCCTTTGTTATGCATCTACTGAAAACTATCTAACCAATATTGCCAATTGTAAGATATAATATAGATTACTTACAAATATATCAACATATTAGTTATATTGCCAATGTAGTATATGCTTATAAATTGCGTAGCAATTACATTATCTACGTGATGTAAGAGGGCGAGAATCGTTTAGCCTGAGCTATGGCTCTAACTGTAACTTAAATGCATTTAAATGGTTTGGCAGAAGGGAGCTAGCACTCAAATTGCATCATCTTAAGCCATTTGGTGTAAATTTAGTGCAAGTATAAGTTGGTAAAGTTGTCCATAGAGTCATAATTTAAGTATAAGTCTTGGTAATTCTATTCCAGTTGGTTTTATTTAGTGGCTAAGCTAATCAAGACAATGAAGAGTGTATTGAGCACATAAAGTGTGGGCCTTATGTTGAGACTCGATATTGCTATATGGCCAAATGCTAAGTCAGCAGAGAGAATTTCAGTTTGAAACTCATCCGTCTTGTTTATGGTGCAATCATTTTGCCATTAGCCTTCATTTTATGGTCCGCTAATGTATCATTTAGCTTTAGCCTCAGCCAGACCAAACAGGACGAAAGAAACTTTGTAGTCCTCAGTTGGAATAAGACAAGACAGAAAATGTAACTTCCCACATATTTATATTATTACGTAGTATATAAACACATTATGCATAAGTATGGGTAATATAATATATTACAATGGAATATTCTGGCTAATTGTCTGGGCAAAACACTTGGAAATAAACGAAAAGTTGTCTTGTCTTATTGCTATGCTGAGCAGAAGGAGTTTAGCGAGTACCTCGTGTAAGTCTTGGTTTCTGGCGTGGTTTTCTTACTCTGCGATCTGTGACTACAACTGAAACATGAATAATGAGCACAGAAAATATATGGTATTAGTTTATGCGCATTACTCGTACATTAGTATTGCATATTTCTTGCTTCACTGACTCTTCGTTAGTTATTGAGAAAAGAAACGAAGAGTCTAGCGAGGCTTTTAGGACATTGCATAATGCTCTGGTATACACTGTACAATAAGTCAAAACGTAAATATTATGTATTTCCACTAGGAATTGCTACACTACTAGATAAAGATGCGTTCGGTACGAGAAGTACAAACAAGTGCACACAATAGATTATATCCAAGATACATTCGTCTCCATTGTCAATAGTTGGCAATATTACTTATACTATGAGACATGCGAGAGTTATGAATGAGGGAGCAAAGCACGCCTGAAATGAATTATTGCCAAAACCCATTTTCTCGTAGGAAAACAGCTGACCTACATATTCTCGAGAAGAATAGAACAATCTAGACCCCTAATGTTGTTACATGCAAGTCAAATGAACTCGTGGAATTTAGCGAGGCTATTCTATCGATATTTATTAGTTTTTCCGAGGGAATTAGGGGAATTCGAGTGAATGAAAGTGAGTCTGAGTCATCATATCCGTATTAATATACTCGATTCCCTTAACAATGTTACAATGTCTGCTTTCAATAATTAACATAGCATGAAATGTAATTGCACGGAGATATACAGATAGCGTGTAGTGGGCTACATACATGTGCTTTAGATATATAATCAATGTTGATTTTGTTGTCTTGAAAAGTAAGTGCTGACCATATTTGACATGACAGTTTTCGCTTGGGAATGCGAAGGAGGTGACGGCGGTAGGTAAACTTATCTAAAGAAACATTACTTCGTGTGTGTATTTGTTTCTTGTGTATGATATTAGGTAAAGATGCCTCTTCTACTCAAGCATAATGTACACACACCCAGTAGATTCACCTATTTATTCTTATACTTTGGAAAATTGTGATGTACAGCGGTAATAGTGGTTTGACTTGACTCTAATAACATATGTGAGTCAGGTACGTTTTTATTTAGGTAAATGGTAGTTTGCACTTTTCCTTTCTTGACTTGGGGATTCTCAGGCTAAACTTTTTAATTAGACGAATTATTGCAACTTTGGCAATTATTTCCATGTTCTTTCTCTCATATGTTTGCGAACATTTGGAAAGAATATATAGAACCTAAAGTATAGGATGAATTTGCCAGTACTCGAAGTTATAGTGGAAAAAGAAGAAAAAATAAGCATTTTTGCATAATAAGCGAGCAATGCCAATGCTAATACTTTTCTATCTGTGCTAGTAAAAGATACTTAGGAGACGAAGGTGTATAATTAAAAAGTTTGGGATTTCCAACTTTTGACAGCTAATTAAGACGAAGATATTTTTAGGAGGAGAAGAAGACAAAGGGGGTGGGAAGGATTGGGTAGTTAAGCTACGACTCTAAATACCATAATCATAATGATTTCAATTAGCCAGTTTGCTTTATGCTCTTTACATTTATATCTGTAATTTGTGGTCTCTCTTTTCTTATAAAACCCTAAACGAGCCTATCCCAGAATGTTTTGGTGAACTCAGGAATTAGCATATACGATGTGTTTACTGTAGTACACTTACATATACACATGCAAATTAGTGGTTCTGCCAAAGTCCAAACTTGAAGTTGAAACTAGCTATGCGTATCTTTTGTAAACACTTGTAGCTTATGTCTCGTCGTTTTTTACTCGCAAGAAAAGCAAAACGTGGCTAGAGGCAACGGATTGGAACAACGAGCATATAAGTACATTGTACGTACATGTTAGCTGATAATGTTCACTTAAACTCATTGGCTTATGGTTAGTGGAGAAGAAGAGTATACGCTAATTGTACATAGATAGTTAAAAAGCAGGTAAAGCCAAACCCAGACGAGACTGGGTTAGCATTGGGTTTTGTAAAAATGAAAATACAAGAATCTTAACAGGGAATATAAATCTCCAATTTGCATCTTTGCATAAACTTTCAGTTTAGCTTGGCATGGCACTCCAAACTAACCACTCGCACTCTATCATCCGATGCTATCCAGAACACATACTATGGAGTGATCTAACGCAACTCTCGAGGAAAGGTGAAGTACAGATACCCAACTGGAATGGTTCAAGTTAGCGTGTTCTGATGCAATATGTAGTATAGTGACTATGTTGTAGGTATTCCATGAAAAATAAAATAGTTGAAGTCCACAAAATTTACAGCTTGTGTCTAATATTATAAGTATCTAGCTAGATTACGTGAGTACTTGTTTTGCATGTGTATCGTAAAAGGAAGAGTATCTTTTTTGTGAGTATCGCACCCTATCCATTGGCTTATAGGCATAGACGAGCATGTACTGAAGTTTCATCAATTCTTGTTTTTCTATCTTTTCTTTTGTGCCGATGTTGTACATTACACGAGATACATTAGCCCGGACAAGGGAGAGAGACTCTTTTGAGAAGCTTAGTTGAGTATTAGAGAATATCTTAGTAGGTAGTTAGTAGTTAAGATAAGGAGACTCCACATAGCCGTGTTCACATGAGACAGCAGAGTAAAGTGAGTAAACGGCTAATGGCAAAGCTTGCGCTTTGAGACAAGAGTCTGCAATTTACTTGACTTTACATGGATCCTAATAATTCTTGGCTGAGTTGACCCATTCCCTTGTAACAGCCAATTCCTGAAAAATCCATTCTGCATGTAAACGCTGAAGTTTTAAGATAGCGTGGCTATTCTCACTTTTGATCTATTATCTCTACATAAGAACAAGTGTACGATTGGAATAGCAATTCTGAGTGAAGATCTCCAGGTATTTATATTATGCTCTATTGTGCAATGCAATAATGCAATGATTCCAACTCAGGTTGAACTGAGCTCGTCGAACCTCCTACAAGGTTAGGCTGTTTGAATAATATTATGTTTATGTATTATGCAGATACGAGGTTCCTGTAGTAGGTACTTTGTATGTATGTACACCACGCTATTGTAATATCATATGCGAATGTGTATGCTTTGTGGTACTTACTTGTGTGTAGTAGTAGACTGAGTGACCAATTATTGTTGTTATTGTAAACCGGTCGAAGGATCATTACCACTAACACACTCACACAAGGAGGTATTAAACCAACTACGAGCTCCAGCAATGAACAATACTTTCTTGTATAAACTTCTATTGTAATAAAATGCATGTGGAGACGTAGGCGCAAAACAGACCGAATCCTCAGAAGATATTACAAAGTGGTAGGTAGAAATAATGCAGCTATAGGATAGCTATGCGAAATATGATGAATCACTATTCATGAAAGCAACATATGGGAAGAATTTTATTATAACTATAGAAAGATTGCACAAATGGAAGTGTTGTGTGAACATTTGATACAGATACACTATCAATATCTCCTTTAGACAGTAAATCTACGTTCTGTTTGCAAGCTTAGAAGTTACAGAGGAATATCTACAGTCTAGTAAGTGAGTAAAAAATTGTTTATGTGAGATTTTAAGGTAAATATTTAGTCTGGAGTATGGAAAACTGGATTTTTAGCCAGAAAAACTCATTTGAAATAATTGGAACTGGGAATGCGTATGTGTTTGATCCTAATGAAGGGTAATTATTCAATTTTGATCAAATTTTTGCAATTGTAATAAACATGTAATAAAATAATGTGGAGATAAAAGAGCATGTTGATGAGACGAGTTGAGATCAAAGTCTTTGCTTCAACTCTAATTGTCTGCAGTCGAAGCTGAATATTTTATAGGCAGAGTAATAAGAAGGCTTGTCGTAGTCGTCAACTTAAATGAACATTATTACGCATGACTTTATTAAGTTCGCTCGCTGATTATGAGTTTTACATGCATATACCTACTCAATATACTGGGAGCTCCATAAAACTTGGACTGCATCTTCTCTTTTACAATATAGTATAACGTATACTATATTAGGTATTCTATTTACCATATTCAATCTTAGTAGCTACGAATTTTCATATAATATTTAGGAGCTTAGGAAAGAAAAAGTAGCTCTTTTGCTTGAGTTCCGTAGTTTGGGTTTCTTGGCACATTTTCCGAAAAAAGGAAACTGAGCTATGTAAGTAGAATGTGCCTATGTAGCTCACTAATCTTAAATACATACGCATGGAAGCCGTAAATGTTACATTACATTAGACAGCAGAGCATATATGAATTTTGAAGAGCCGTTGAGCATTAAAACATGGTAGGCACATCTGTAGACACGGATTATTTCAAAACATTCCAACAGGATGAGTTTCCTCTGATGTGCAATGAAATCTGATGCTCACTACCCTTGGCTTGGCTTACTTCGGCCTGGCATCGAATCTCTCAGTTTTGCCAATATAGACTCTTGTTTCGGTGATGTGAGAACTTCAACTCAACTCCCTATTACATTACTACCTATTACCACTCTTCAACTTATTATGCATTACCATTTTCATTTTCCATGAAATTTCGTGGACTTTACATGGTGAGTGATCGAGGAAAGGAATGTGCTATACCCGCCCGCCCTATACACATAGCACAGCTACTTCAAATGTTAAGGATACGCACAAATGAGATGGAAATGGGAAAGGGATGGAAAACTAACTGGTGGAAATTGTTTGGTTGAAAACCGAAACCAAAACTCAAATGAAAAGAGGCAAATTGGACTAATAATTACTTTTCCCTCCTCTGCCCTCCCTTTTTTGGGTTTCCTTGTCTCGTCTTATTATTATTTCTTTCTTTCTTCACGCACATTGAAGGGATTCTACTTGGGTTCTACACATTCTGTCCGCATTCATTGCGCTCATCCAAAATTAATACATTGCATAATGTTCTACGTACCTTTCAATTCGTTATAATATTTATAGCTTTCCTAGAATTATTTTTGATTTGCAGACAAGTACACAAGCGAGTAAATTGCATAGGACGTAAATAAAAGACGGCAACTTGTTAGTGAATTAATTAGGGGACATGAGTATGAGTATAGTAGTTTCTGAGAATGTTATGCAATTCCTACTACTATAGAGTAAAGGAGTCTGTATATTATATTGTATTGAAGTTTGCAGTTTTCTATAATGGCAAAGTTCAAGTGGAGGCAGATGTAAATTTATACAATGCCATATCCTCAGTACGATTCCTTCTTTGATTTGAAAAGTCTTTACTAGGGATAGTTGATGCATTTAGCTTTGTCTAATTATGTGTGGAGTAAATGTCTCTTAATAGAGCCTAATACGAAGGTAGTGCAATTAAACATGACTAAAACATATGTTGCTCTCCTACTTTTCCTCATCTGCTATTCCGAAGAACATGCAAATCTGGATTAGGTAGGTACGACTGTCTCTAAGCAATCTCTGTAGTGCTTTAGCTTTTAAAAAACCATGTAGCATTTGTTTAGTTCTGAGAAGAGCTATGGCTCATTATTTCGGAATTTCGGCTTATATAACAAGTTAAAAGTTTTTAAAAGCCGAAATTAAGGCAAGGAAGTCTGGGTAGGGCACATTTATTTTATTTTTTGGCAAGTTGGCACGGATAGTAGTAGGTAGTGTATTCTTGGTACTATTTAGTACTACATTAAGCAGGGCTCCTGAATTCGGTACTCTCTTCTGTTTACAATAGTTTGAACAAAAGTTGCG